>JBBBDQ010001964.1:2285000-2360881 GCA_037127315.1 Ascarosepion bandense
CAGACGATGTCAATTTTTTTCTTTTCTGAGTGCATATGGAATATATATATATATATATATATATATATATATATATATATATATATATGCGTGTGTGTGTGTGTGTGTGTGTGTATGTGTGCATGTATGTGTACACATGTATATTGTGTGTATATGAATTTTTTGTATATAGGTGTGTACACACATATATATGTGTGTATGCGCATGTATATGTATATAAGTGTGTAATAAATTGAATGTATGTGTGTGTATGTGTATGTATATATGTATTCTTATTCGTAGAATTGTGTGTATATATATGTATGTATGTGTGTACTTCTATAGGTATGTATATAATAATTGTAATTAATTTTTTTTTTTTTACCTAGTGTTGTCTTTATTTAGTTTAATTTCAAATGACCTAATTTTTAAAAAAATAATTTTATTTTAAATCCTATATCTTTTTATTCCCTTTTATTAATAATTATGCCTTTTTAAGTAAAGGCCTTTTTCTAATACTTCAACGTTTTGGGGAAATTAGGTTTTTGAATTTGTCCAGCGTCTGTAATATTTAAAAAAAATTTTTTTCTTTAGTTTCTTTCTTTTTCCCTCCCTTCCTTCTTTTATCTCTCTTACCACCTTTTTTCCGTGTTGCTTAAACTGACGTCGATTTAACACGGCTGTCTGTTAATTTTTAGTTACATTCTCCCTTTTTTTTTTTTTTTTTTGCGAACCCAGACGATGTCAATTTTTTTCTTTTCTTATTTATTTGATTTTATTCTATCTTTTTCTTTTTCTTTTTCGTTTTCTTTTTCTTTTTCTTTCCCTTTATTTTTATTTTTATTTTATTTTTTTTATTTTATTTTATTTTATTTTATTTTATTTTATTATTTATTTTTTAATTTCTTTGCAATCTATTTAAAAAGGAAATGTAGACTAATTTTTCTCCAGTTTCTGAAAGTTTTTTTCTGTTGCTGAGGTGATGTGTCGTCCCCCGTGGGGATCTTCATATCGAAATGGCCATTCAACATCTTTGAATTAATCCTTTTTTAATATATATATATATATATATATATATATATATATATATATATATATAGTGAGAGAGAGAGAGAGAGAGAGAGAGAGAGAGAGAGAAAGACTGTTGTTTATTTATTTGTGTGTATAGAACACTCTCAGCTATTGGGCGTATATAATGATAATATACACGCTAAAAAGTCTGCCTCCTATAGTCTGCACCCATAGCTCAGAGGCAGAATCGCCGACTGGCGCCAATTCGGTCGGGTTTCAATCCTTGGTAAAAAGCAATTGACTGTCTAACCGTACTGATGAGCTGTGATACAGCGAAACGCATCAGTCTGCGGATGACTATATATATATATATATATATACAAATAAATAAACAACGGTCTTTATTATAATAGAGCGGATGCTTGTATCTACCCCGCAAGAATATTCTGTTGGTCATTGTGACGTTTGAAGAGAAAGTCGTAGGAAGATTCATCAAATCTCCGGCATTACATTTCAATAATAATCGGGTCAACTAGAAACGATTCTGCCTTAATTCTTGGCCAGGTGCCAAATAATTAAATAACACAATCTCATGAAAATTTCATAGAAAACTTATTACTATTAGGGATGTAAAAGTCGAAAGTGCCAGACCCTTAAAAAAAAAAAAAAAAAAAAAAAAAAATGGAAGCATTGAATCGCACCACTTCTTTGAAGTATGAACAAAATCTTTTTGTTTCAATTGATTGTATAATATGGCGATTTTCTAAGCGTAGCGTGAATGTTACACAAGAGCAAAATTAGGGAGCACCCAGTGAGGACCGAATTCACTACCCAGTTGTAATTGTTCTAGCGAGACAAACTTGATAACCACTAAACTAAGTTCCCATACGCCTAGTATTACAATATGAATTGTGTGGCATAAAAAATTCTGGATTTTATAAAATTAATTTCTTTATACTTCATTCAGCTAAGCGCCATACGTCATAAACGCTTGGGCGATCATGTCTCAAAAGAAACACGACTAACTGGGCAGAATATTTTCCCGTAGTAGTTTGCCATTACTTTCTGGGTTAGACTGGTTGCCAACCAAGACTATAGAACCCAATTTGTCCTGCTAACCCATAGCTGGAGGGGGAAAAGACGGATTTGCGCGTAAGGAATTCAACTCGTTTCGAGTCGATATCCACTGCACCCCAACGCACATCCTCTTTACTTCTTCTTCTTTCTTCTTTTATGTGCCCTGTCCCTTCAGGACGTAGGCGATCATGGCTCTCCAGGTCTCCCTATCCCTTGTGTCTCTTAGTATGTTTGCTCCTGTTACTACTGTCAACCCCCGTTCCGTCATCCACCTGATCAGGCCCTGCAAATATGTTATCCGCTACCTTCCTCTGTCTCTTTTTCCTTCTATCTGGCCAGTCAGTATCAGGTTCTCCAAGTTCTCCTTCTTCATTGCATGTCCTAGGAACTTCAGTTGTCTCTTCCTGATGCTCAGTATTAATTTCCTTTTTGTTGCCATTCTTTCCAACACCTCATCGTTGCTTGCGTCCACGATATCCGCAACATCCTTCTGTAGAAGCACATTTCCGCTGCCTCATTTTCGATGATATTGTCTAGCATTCACTGCCGTATTGAAGAACTGACATCACATAGCAGTCCAGCACTCTTTTCTTTGTTCCTAGTGAATTTTTCCTATGTGTTAGTACTTTACTCAGCTTCTGGAAAGCATCCTTTGCCATGCCAATTTGCCTTCGGATCTCTGTGTCACACTTCCCATCTCCTGATAGAACACTTCTTAGGTATTTAAATTTTTGCACTTGCTTGATTCTGGTATCCCCCACCTGTATTTGGCATTTTGGGTTGGACCTTTTGCTGATGACCATGCATTCAGTTTTCTTAAAGTTTATTTGTAGTGTTTTTTTGTCACTCTCCATCGCTACCTTCTGTAGGAGGTCTTGTAGTTTCTTTTCCGTGTCTGCAATCAGCACTGTATCATCTGCATACCTTATGTTATTCAAGTTGTGGCCTCCAATATTACGGCGTATTACGACATGAATTAATATATAATGTTTTTAAATGTAAACGAAATGCATGCCTACGGATTATCATAGTAGTGTCGAAGTGGAGTATCTTTGTTGGATTGTGCAACGGTATCAAGTGGCCATAATTGGTCCGTAAGGGCAATGCTAATTTCGATCAGGATGTAATATAGTATGTGGCGTCTGAGTAGCGTAGTGGTTAGCGGCGTAAAAATTGAAATTGGAGAGCCAAATTCAAATTCCGGTCTAGTCAGTTTCTTTCAACTTCCGCGCGGATGCTCTATGAAAAGGCACGAACCCTTGTCGTCTCCCTTTCGGTGTGGCTTCTGATTGCATGGAATCTAAGAGAAGATACCGAATCTTTATTTATAACGAGTCTTTTTACACCTGTCAAAAAACCAGCTTTGTTTCTTTTGAAAATTTAAAATTTTAATTATAATAATTAAAATATTAAATTTTCAAGAAACAGATGAAGCATTTTTAAAAAGTAAATATGTATTTCTCAAGAATCAAAATTTTAATGTTTTCCTTTTTTTTTTTTTTTTCTCCCCCCCATCATACGTTTCTTTGAATGGTTTTCGCTAATTGATAATTAATTGTAGATTTAGTCTTTAAAGAAAAAATTGTACGCAAAACAAAAATGGTTTCGGGGAGATAACTCTGCCTGACCTAATGGCTAGCTTGGAGAAGTAACACCATCTAGACATAAAAATAAAATAAAAATTCAAACGTCTGTTTTTAAATGTTTATAAGAAATTATTATAAAAATTTCCTTTAAGCATTTGTATCGAAAGTTTTATTAAAAAAATCATAAGTTTAAATTTTATCCACAGAACTCAATAAATGTTTTAAGTTTGACAATGGAGGCTGCCTCATTAGTTTGTTTCAAATGATTCAATCAATGCGTCGTGAATTAAAACTTTTAAATTCATGATTCACTTTTAATTGAAAATTCATGGAATTAATTATGATTGTTTGTTTTGTTTTATGGCATATCAACCTCGGCGGGTCATTTACTGCCAACTAAATTTTTTTTAATTCATTGCTGGTAATAACTTTTTCTTTTAACAATGTATTGTTGTTTTTTTAAGTTTTTGTGTCTAGTAATACATTTTTCTTTTCGAGTATCAAGATTCATTGGGATTTGTTTTTAATAGCCCCCCAAGTCCTACCCTGTTATTTAACCCATAACTGGCGGGAAGGGACGGATTAATACCTTTCCCAAGGGTACCAGTGCTTAAGTGAATGCAGGGTATTCCACTGGAATTCGAACTCAGCTCATCGATTTCTCTTTCCCAGCCGATATCCACTGCACCACAGCGCACATCCGTCACTAAATGCTTACAGCACCTGGTATTCCTAAGCGGTCACCCATCTTAGTACTGACCAGGCTCAACGTTGCTTAACTTCAGTGATCGAGCGAGAATCGGTGTATTCAACGTTATATGGCCGGAAGCTAATTATGAAGTTTTAATAATATTTACAAATAAAGAAAATTACTCAATTTACTATTTTTATTTGGTACGAAATTTTCCCTTTTAATAGCACGTATCCATGCATCTGATAAATCCTTATCTTTTGGAAATGAAAATAAATTCTCAGTTTTTGGTTCATGTTTATAATTTCTGTTCATTGAAGCCGTGGGGAGCGGGTTAATATTTAATTGATTCGGCCTTGTGTCATATTTAACCGAACTCCCTACAGCTTAGAAGTTTAGGGCAGAGTTAAAATCATCAGAATTATCAGAAGGTTTTCATCAGAAGGTTGGTTGTCGGCAGGTTGGAATATGTGGAATTGTGTGGAATAAAGTAAGAATAAAATATACATTTTTTTATGCTAAAATAGTAATTTATTAAATGAAATGAATAACAAGAATTTGTAGAAATTAATGTTCAATTTGAAAGTTAAGGGTATCAAGAGTTGTAGAAAATGTTCATAGTAGTAATTTTTGAAAGAGTATATGCGTATGTACATATGTACGCATATACTCTTACGTATGTACGTACGTATGTATGTATGTATTTAGTAGGAATGTCTTTGGATGGAGAAGAAGTAAAAGAAATCAGTACACGGGAAAAAAGGAGAAAGAGAACAAGGTGCGACCTGACCTTATCTCCGGGTCGATTTGAAGTTGAAGTTACATTTTAGTTTTGTCTTTCTCGCTGCTTCCATCTGACTCACTGACTGGCGCTGATTGGGGCCCTTTTATTGTTATTAGATTTTTCGCACTGACTCGCGAAGTCCTTAAGTCTTGCAAGTCGCTCCCATTGGTCAAAGATAAATTTAACACCTACTTGCGAAATTCGGTTTCGATTTTTCTTGAAGTACATGGTCAATTCTTTTTCTATTTGGGAAAAACCAGGATTTCACACGTCATTGTGAATTTTTGTAAAAGTGAAGAAGGTTGATTTTAATTCTTAAATTCTTATTCACTACAGCATTTTTGAACAGCACTACCATGTGGCTTGTTTTAGGCAATCTTTTTCAGTGAAAATATTTGCAAAACAATTTAAAAAATCAAGCCGAATCAAGAAAACTCATACAGTAAAAAAAATAACGAAAGTATTTCTCAGAGTTTAGTGACGTCAGTACATAAGTTCCGGTCATAGGACAACAGACCTTCTAGGTGAAGTTGGAGGAAATCGGTACTCATCATCATCAACATCAATATTTGATTTATTTATTTTATTTACGTATTCATTTTTATTGTATAGAATACATAACTCAAGTCAAAAGTCAAAACGTATATTCACTTCAACATACACTGACGAAAAATAAAATTGCAACATTATTAAAGATATTATCGATTTTGATCTGGGTAGTGTCTGTTGAAGTTCGGATACTAATATTGCAATGAAAATTTATCTTCCTGAAATTTCATGAAATTAAGTGAGAGCGGCGGGTAACATATATATATATATATATATATATATATATACCAAGATTTTCTAATAAAAATAATTAAATGAAAAACATTAATTCATCAGTAAATAAGTCCTGAAAATTTCTAAATTAATGTTTGTTTTTTTTGTTTTTTTTTCTCCCCGGAAAGAAAGCCGCTAAAACACTAATCATGCGTCGACCGATATTTAAAAAAAAAGATTTTTAACCAAAATTTCACACGTGCTATAAAAATGTATTATCGTATGCAAATAAAGATACCAGTTTATATTGAGAGCATTCTCATTTACACCTAGGTATTTATAAGCTTCTTCTGGCTCTAAATCTTTTATTGTTACAGCAGGGTCGAAGCTAATTGAAGATGTTTGTTGTATTGATCCACGTAAAACTGTAGCTATAGCACATTTATTCAAATTGAATTTCATTCCAATGTCTTCGCTGAAGCAGTTTACAGTTTGCAGAAGACCTTCCAGCTCAGTATCATTCATAGCATATAACTTTAAGTCATCCATGTAAAATAGATGGCTTATTTTCTTTTGGGCTATTTTATAACCACATTCTGACTTGTTAAGTTGACTGGTTAGTGCTATTAATGATATGCAAAATAGTAAGGGAGACAAAGAGTCACCTTGAAATATACCTCTTTTGATGTTTATTTCACCAGATTTATAGGTTCCATTTATATGATTGAGGTAAAAAAAAAAATACCAAGATTTTCTAATAAAAATAATTAAATAAAAAACATCAATTCATTTGTAAATAAGTCCTGAAAATTTCTAAATCAATGTTTTTTTTTTTGTTCTCTCCGAAAAGAAAGCCGCGCTAAAACACTAATCATAAATATTATGTCGACCGATAAAAAAAAAAAAGAAAAAGTTTTTAACCAAAATTTCACACATGCTAGAAAGGTGTAGAATCCTTTGCAAATAAACATACCATTTTATATAGAGAGTACTTAGAGAAGTAGGACAGAAAATAGCGGAAAGAAAAAAGTTTTTGGAAACAAGACAAACACCACAAGAGTCCATAATACAATACATAGATTGAAAGAACGAGTCAAGTATTGTAAATATAAAAAATTAAGAACGCATTAAATGACTACAGAAAATGAAATTAATTCTTCTTTGATTAATTGAAAGCTTGCAAGACCAAAACCACAAGCTCAAAATACTAGAATATCTGCAGAGTAGCAGAATGAGTTTGGAAGCTAGCGTCGAGGTTTTGCTACAATTCGAGTTGAATAGAGAATTTAATCAACCAAAAGAAGAATTCGAGACATATAGCACGAGCATTACCAAATCCATAGTTAAATGTAAATATTGTAGAAAAAACATATGAGAGACAAGTATTAATGTCGAGCTTTGGAAAAAAATATGCTCAAATTACAAAAAAAAAAAGATCATTTCAGAATGCATATAAATACGAAAAGCAAATAAGAAAACTGAAAACTGTTAAACGCCCGAGGAAGAAGAAGCTGGAATATCTACAATGAATACACAAAAAAGAGGTACAGAAAAAATAAGGATAAATGACCAAGTATTTGACATGCAAGTTGATACAGGCAGTGAAATTACGTTGATACAAAAAACTTCTGGATAAAATTCGGACGATCAAAATTAAGAAAAAGCAGCATACAACTAAAGCAATTTAATGGAACGATCATAAAATTAATGGACACTTTTCAAGGCAATTTTGAAACCGACAAGCGTTTTGAAATAATTCCCTTTACAGTTGTAGCATGCAAAAAAGATCACGGATTATTAGAGATTGATGTATTAAAAGTAGACACAGTGAGATTAATAAATTCCACAGAAACAGAAAGAAATGCAGTAGGATTGTTAAAAGGCTATAAAGTAAGCATTTGACTAAAGAACTATCACCCAAAGTATATAGAGTCAAGAAAAGTTCCAGTTCCAGTTCATATCCTACATTTAGTAGTAACAAAATGAGACAACAAGGCATACTAGAAAGAGTAATTCAAGATGGTTGTAATTGGGCGTCACCGATAGTAGCAATAAAAAAAAACTGGTGGAGATTTAAGGATATGTGGTGATTATAAGATAGGAGTGAATCACCAGATATGTTCAGACGCGTTTCCGTCGTTAAATTTCGAAACTGCAAGCTATGAGTTAGCCAGAGTGAAGTTTATCTCACCCTTTTTACACCCAATGGTGTGTAAGGCAGTAACTTTTTGTTACTGTTTCCGTAACAAACTGTTTTTTTATGGAACAGGGTTGTTAGCCCTGCGCCCAACTCCCAAACCTGGATGACCGGTGGACCACTTTTGGTCCTTACGTTTACAGCACCTGGTATTCCCAAACGGTCACCCATCTAAGTACTGGCCAGGCTCGATGTTGCTTAACTTCGGCGATCGGCCGAGAACCAGTGTATTCAACATGATATAGACGTAGACCAAGAGTGGAGTCAGTCAGTCAGTTAAATGCCATACGTTATACGCGTTTGGGCGATCATGTCTCGAAAGAGACATGACTGACTGGGTAGAAGATTATCCCGCAGTAGGTTGCCATTGCTTTCTGCGGTAGACTGGTTGCCGACCAAGGCTATAGAACCCAATCTGTCCTGTTATTTAACCCATAACTGGAAGGAAGAGACGGATTAATACCTTTCCCAAGGGTATTTGCGCGTAAGTGAATGCAATGAATTCGGCTGGAATTCGAACTCGGCTCCCCGATTTCTCGTTCCGAGCCGATATCCAATGCACCACAACGCACACTTTGCAAAAATTCATCTCAAGTCAGCATACAATCAAAATAGAAATTGAGAAATTCAAGGAAATAACCACAATAAACACCGTTATGGGCTTATTAAGATGGACGCGTTTACCGTTTGGAATAAAAACTTCCAGCCATTTTTTTCAAAAGGCAATTAAGAGGCTTATTGGGAGAATAAAAAAAAATATGATAATATGCCAGGATGATATAGCTGTAGAGGCGAGAACTAAAGAAGAGTTCAAAGACTCATCTCTTGTTCCCTGTTTAGGATGTGGTTTCCAGCTTTCTCTTTTCCAATCTTCTCACTTTGGCTTCTTCTTTTTTTTCAATTGGAGTAGATAGATCTATCTATCGCCCGGTTCACACTCCACACACGTCTATTGAACAGGTTAAGAGGGTCATCCCTTGTTCCCTGTTTAGGATGTGGTTTCCGGCTTTTTCTTTTCCAATCTTCTCACTTTGGCTTCTTTTCTTTTTTTTTTTCAATTGGAGTAGATAGATCTATCTATCGCCCGGTTCACACTCCACCCACGTCTATTGAACAGGTTAAGAGGATCATCCCTTGTTCCCTGTTTAGGATGTGGTTTCCGGCTTTCTCTTTTCCAATCTTTTCACTATTACGTTGCCCCCTGCACATCAGTGGCGTTACCGCCTTGCTCGGGGTGATACGATTAAAAAAAAAAGAAAAAAAATATAAAACAGAGCAGATTTTAAAAAAATGCACGCTTGACCATAAGCAAAGAGAAATGTAATTTTGAATGTAAGATATGTATAGGATATCAAAAGAAGGCATATCACCCGATGATAGACTAACAAAGACAATAAAAGAAATAGCTGCGCCAACAAATAAAAAAAGAATTAAAATGATTTCAGGGGCTGATAAATTTTTATAGTAAATATATACCAAGATACACAATAGAACCATTAGCAAAATTACGCAAAAAACAAAAACAATGCATTTGAGTGGACACAGAAGCAAACGGTCGCTTTTTAAACATTTGTAGCTATAGCGAGCTGATTAATGTTTCTTTGATTCGGCCTTGTGTCAGACATAACCGAACTCCCTACAGCTTACAAGTTTTAACCCGGAATTATCATCATCAGAATTAACAGAAGGTTTTCATCAGGAGGTTGGTTGCGGGTTGGAATTTGTGCAATCGTGTGGAATAGTGTAAGAATAAAATATACATTTTTCATTTTAAAATATATATATATTTTTTTTTTAACCATATCACCCCAAGCAAGGCGGTAACGCCCCTGATGCGCAGGGGGCTACGTAAGGGTAAAAAGAATGGAAAAGAGAAAGCCGGAAACCACATCCTAAACAGGAAACAAGGGATGAGCCTCTTCACCTGTTCAATAAATGTGGGTGGAGTGTGAACCGGGCGATAGTTTAGTCTATCTACTCCAATTGAAAAAAAAGTAAAAAAAGGAAAAGAGTGAAAAGATTGGAAAAGAGAAAACCGGAAACCGCATCCTAAACAGGAAACAAGGGATGAGCCTCTTCACCTGTTCAATAGATGTGGGTGGAGTGTGAACCGGGTGAGAGTTTAGTCTATCAACTCCAATTGAAAAAAAATAAAAATAAAGGAAAAGAGTGAAAAGATTGGAAAAGAGAAAACCGGAAACCGCATCCTAAACAGGAAACAAGGGATGAGCCTCTTCACCTGTTCAATAGATGTGGGTGGAGTGTGAACCGGGCGATAGTTATATAAATTTATTAAAAGGAAAGATTAACAAGAATTCGTAGGAATGAATGTTCAGTTAGAAAGTTAAGAGTATCAGGAGTTGTAGAAAATGTTCATAATAGTAATTGTTGAAAGAGTATATGCGTACGTGCGTATGTATGTGTTTGTTTGGTAGGAATGTCTTTGGATGGAGAAGAAGTAAAACAAATCAGCACATGAGAAGGAAAGAGAAAGAGAACAAGGTGCGACCTGACCTTATCTCCGGGTCGATTTGAAGTTGAAGTTACATTTTAGTTGTTTCGTCTCGCGGCTCCCATCTGACTGACTGATTGACACTGACCGGGGCCTTTTATAATATTCAGATTTTTTGCACCTGATCGCGAAGTCCTTTTTGGTCTTGCGAGTCGCTCCCATTGGTCAATAAATCAGTTTAATACCTACTTGCGAAATCTGGTTTTGATTTTTTTCTTTAAGTACATGGTCAATTCTTTTTTTTCTATTTGGGAAAAAACCAGGATTTCACACGTCATTGTGAATTTTTGTAAAAGTGAAGAAGAAGGTTGATTTTAATTCTTAACTTCTTATCCCACTACACACTAAAAAAATATTCTGAGGAGCAATAATAATAATAATAACTTTTTGATCCCTAAAAAGAAATAATGTTAACCACAGACGCAAATAAGAAAGCGATTGCTGCTGTTTTATCACAAGAAGAACAAATGTACGTTGTGGCGCAGTGGATATCGGCTCGGAACGAGAAATCAGGGATCCGAGTTCGAATTCCACTTGAATTCCTTGCATTCACTTACGCGCAAATACCCTTGGGAAAGGTATTAATCCGTCTGTTTCTTCCAGTTATGGGTTAAATAATAGGACAGATTGGGTTCTAGAGCCTTGGTCGGCAACCAGTCTACCGCAGAAAGCAATGGCAACCTACTGCGGGATAATCTTCTGCCCAGTCAGTCATGTCTCTTTCGAGACATGATCGCCCAAGCGTGTATCGCGCATGGCACTTAACTGACTGACTGACATATCAAGAAGGTTAATGTCAGCAGAAAGTAATCACGAGAATATTGAAAAATAACCGCTAGCAATAGTATGGCGCATGGAGAGGGCACGAAACTTTCTGGTAGGAAAACCATTCTTATTAAAATCAGGCCACAAACCATTAGAATTCATATTTAACCCGAAAAAAGAATTGCCACAGGTTACATAGTCAATGATTTTGAGATGGGCAATAAAAATCATGGCATTGATTTCGACATAGTGTACTTAAAAGAAAACATTATTCCTCATGTAGACGTTTTATCAAGATTGCAGTTCAAGAATGAAACGAAAGAAGGAAAAGAAAATACTGAAGATAATACATTGCCTGAAAACAGATGTTCTTCCTCTAAATAGACTCAAAATGGAAACAAAGCAAGACCCAGTATTAAGCAGAATATTAGAGAGAATAAAAGTAATACATGGAGCAATTGTTTGATGACAGAGCAAGCCTTTAAGGAAAACAAAAGCACAAACTAACCATAGAAAATGACATAATATGCAATGGAAATGTAATAGTAGCTCCACAAATACTGAGAAGGGACATATTAAAAGGAGTACATGATGTTATACATTGTGGTATAACAGCAAGCATAGTAGCCAGGATATTCAAAAGATGTAGAGGAATACATTAAGAGATGGCCAAAATGTGTGGAAATAAAGAACTTCAAGTAAGCAAAAATACCCTCATGACCCACGTAGCAGAGCCATGGGTTAGAGTCATATGGATCACACATATATCAGAGACAGGGGATTATTCTTAGTATTAGTGGACTCATATTCAGGATAGCCAGAAGTTGTCAGAGTGAAAGTTAGAAAATCCACCACAATAAAACGAATACCAAGAACCATCTTCTCAAGGAACGGAGTTCCCCAGAGGCTATATTGGAAAAAAAAGGACAAAATATACTGGTTTGGTTTGGTTTAAGTTTAACGACCCATCAACCATTTTGGTCATTTAAGGGTCAGTCTTTGTTTTGTTGGTAATATATTTTTCATTCAAAAAAGTTTTGTTGGTAATATATTTTTCATTTACATAAGTTTTGTTGGTAAATACCTTCACGGCATTTTGACCCCGGTTTGGGAGTTAACTATTTATCCATAGCTGGGACCCTAGCAGGTGCTACCACTCCGGGTCAGGGTGGACCTGGGAACAACAGCAATTAAGAGGTGGTTCCATGCTCCTCACAACCTCCTAATTAGAGGCCTTGCTGCCGGGTGCAGTTTACGGTCATACCCAGGACCAAAAATATACTGGTACATGAAGATTAGTTCAGAAGCAGAAACGAGCTGCAAGGTGTAGTGATGGAAGATCCGGAACAAGAGTAACATATACTGACACATGCAGATTGATTCAGAAGCAAAGAAGACCTGGAGGATTTGGAAATGAAAGGTCCAGAACAAGAAGAGGCAGAAAATTATAAAAGTGGAATAGAGCAGGAAATGGAAGAAGGTGAGAATGAGATGGACAAGAAGGAGGAGGAGGGGGAAAATGAAGAAACTGAGATCACCATTAAAGAGAAACATGAGAGACAAGAGGAAGGACAGTATAAAACAGAAATAGTTAGTAGTAGTAAGAGAAAAAAACAAGGGTGTAAGACCTCTCCGATTCAGGGAGGTGTAGTATCGTATGCAAATGAAGAGACTAGTATATATCGAGAGTATTTGAAGAAATGGAACAGAAAATAGCCTGTCATCATAGAGGACACGCAGGGTTGTAATATAACTACTGTCACTCACACTGATATGCAAAACATGACAAAAGGATTTAAAAAATTAATAGAATAATGAAAAAATGCTTTGATCTTTTCTTTTAATAATAACATAAGTTTGGAACCTGTTTTCATCATGATATACTTTATTTTATTTATTTATTTATTCATTTATTTATTTATTTATTTTTCAGCGAATTCGTGGATGTATGTTTGTAAAAGTAAAACTTTTTAAAAATAGAATTACCAGGTTCATATTCTGGTTTAGTCCGTTGCGTTCAAATACGAACAAATACTTTTTGGAAAGGCATAAACCCTCGTCATCTCCCTCCAGGAATGGGTTAAATAAGTTTGGTTGGACTGTAATCTTAGAAAAATAATCGAACATTTATTTATAACGAGTCTTAGTGGATCTGACAAATAAATTTACGTAACAAGCTTTTTTCAACGAACAAGAAATATTCAATTAAATAATAATGTAGTTAAAAATAAATAAATAAATAAATAAATATAAAATTTTAAATCTTATCGAAGTTAATAGCCAAAACATTACAAAATTAATATGCATTTACCAGTAAGCAGAATTTTAATATTTCCTATTCAATAATTTATCTTCTATCTTTCTTTTTATCCATATTTCTAATATCTCGTTTTGTTTGTTTGTTTTTCGCATTTTGATAATTGTAGATTCACTTTTTTAAGACAATCGCTTGTATCTTACTAGCAGTATAGCCCGGCGTTGCTCGGGTGTAATGAAAGCTTTAAAACTAATCCATGGCCCTGGAGCTCAGACTCTTTGGACGTTGGCACGAAAGACTAAAAAGCAATAGTTGTTTCTAGTTAAAGCGAAACCGTAGACTGAAAGAAAAATGAATGGATGTAAGTCAAATTTTGATTTCCTGGTATCGATATCAAATAAGTTTTTTCGTCGTAAACTGAATTTTGAAGGCTAAATATGTACTCGGTAAATGGTACCATGGTTGAGACTGAGAACTACAATTATATCTACTTAGAGCCAAACCCGAAGCAAAAACTAAAATAAAAGGGCTGAAAAAAATACAGACATACAGGCAGATAAACAGACACACACACAAACATCTTGCCTTTTATATATATATTATCAATTTTATGCTCTAAGAACTGCAACTTTGAAATTTCTGAATATCGTTTCTTATATCGTTGTCTATGAGTGTATCAAATTTGATAAAAAATCGGACCACTCCTTCTATAACCCGATTTTTTCGATTATCGATATTTATCGGGTGTACCTCGACACAAAACCTAGCTCAGAACACTCGCAGACGCTTATAGTACAACTGTGTAAATTTTCAAGAAAATTGGTTCAGCCATTTCGGAGTCTATAGGTAACGGGGACAGAGAGAGAGAGAGAGAGAGAGAGAGAGAGAGAGAGAGAGAGAGTGTGTGTGTTCCATTTATAAATAAGTTTAGATTTAGATTAGATTTAGTGGTTACTTGTTAGAGCAGACATTTTTTTTAACAGCGTAATTTTTGTCAACCGCCCTAAAGAAAAACTGCTCTTCTTAAACCTCGGCCATTTACAGAGAGACGAGATCTTTTCTGTTAATTCATCCCAAATTTATGCAAAGTTACTCACAAGAAATTGTAAATTTTAAATCAAAATGTGTTTGTTTATCAACTTTTTGGCACTCTTTTGTTTGAAATTATAAATTTCAAATCAAAATCTGTTTAGCTTGCCTCGCAACAACTCCAATCCCAGAAGGAAAAATTACCAAAATTCAGGAAATTATTCACATTTCGTAAGTGCAGTATTTACAATAAATTATTTTACAATTTTAAAAACAAAAAATAGAAAAAAAAAATCTGTTTTTGGCTTTTTTATCAAGGTGAACGCGACTGCAGACAACACACAAAGAAATAACGCACCCGAGTCGCCCACATTTGGGGTGATCACAAAGTTCAACCCAACTGGAGTGTAATTCTCGCTCTGGGAAAATTTGGTGGGAATTGATATTTTGGAGTGAATTTTACGATGTGTTTTTTTTGTTTTTTTTTTAAAGAAAAAAAAAGTACCAATGCTTAAAGATGTGTATTTACCAAATATAACGTTTAAGGACTACTGTCCTTATTAAATTAAATCCCATGAATCCCTTAGAAATGTGCTTTATTTACATTTCTGTTGAGAATATACAGAGTGCGATAGATAAATTGTCGTCTAAATTACGCAAAAAATGAAAATAACACTGATGCCTCATTTTCAAAAAAATATTGACCAAGATTACACAAAAAACTATCACAAAATAGTAAAGAGTAAATTTCAATAAAAACCGCCATTGGTTTCAATTACGGCTTCCAGAAGATTTCGAAATCTCCTGCATTTCTTCCGGTCGGTCTCCTTGTTGAATTTGGTGAATGCCGTTATAATCCTTGCCTTCGGTTCAACACGTAATAATCAAGGGATTGCAGTCTAGGGAGTTATGTGGGTGATGATGCAAAGGGTGATGTGGTTGCAGAAATTGCCTGACAGTCATGACTGGGTTCTCCTACTTGTGAGGCATTGTGCAGAGACCTGGTGCCAGACAGGGTCTTCCAGCAGCCACTCTCTTAGAGCAGAACTACTTCCTCAAGGTACTTGCTGTAGGCCTCAATCCGGGAGTTCTTTTCATATAAGAACGATCAGAGGGAGCTTTCTCAGCTGCCGTACCTCTGTAAGTCACCATTAGACTTGTTAGAGTGGACGTGGTTATTAAATTTGCTATTCTCTCATTACAATAAGTTACTAGCATCTTCCAGATAACTATTTCACCATAATTTATGCAACAGCGATCAAGTAGAAAACATTTGACAAAGAATTACAACAAATTCTATTTAACAACAAAAAAACGATTTGACATTTAGCTGAACGATCTGGTCAAAATTTAACATGGACAGAATTACGTTCGACATACATACTTACTTTAAACAAGATATATTATCGTAATAATTGACGAAAGAAGAAAAACATTGTTTAAACAACACTATAAATCTGTATTAACGAATATGTATAAATTTAGAAAAATAGATCAGTGGTTGGTAATGTAAGGTGAGATTAGTGAATTGCAAAGTTCAAGCTTGGGTCAAGATAAAAATGTACATGGCAAAACAAGGAGTTGTCTCGCTTCGACTATAAAGTTTCAACTGAAAAGAAAATTATTTTAAGTTTGATTGAATTATTTTGTTGAGTGACAGATGTTTGAGAATTTGTAGGCAAATACTCAAAGTGAAGAAAAGTTTGTTGAAGAATATTGTGTGCATGAATTAATGCAAAATATGTAGTTTAACTTGGTAATTTCAGTGAGATAATTGCCGCGTTGCTTGGACTGTCATGGATTCGAGTTTGCGCCGCATGGTGAACTAAGTGGGCGATTGTCGTCTGCTACATGGCGAAGTGAATTGGCATACGCTTCCGAGCCAGCGATATTTATCTACTTCCCCACCAAGGCGGAATGTGGTACAAGGCCTTAATAATGTGGGGTATCTGGGCCCTAAAGCCTGGGCAAAAATTTATTGTCTAATATTGCCCAGACGAGACTTTACCCTTCGGCGGAGCCTCGACTTCACTTCTTGGTATTTTAAACAGTTCAAAAGATGAATATTATTATTTATTAAAATATGCGAAAAAAAATGTTCTTTTGATTGAAATGTTTGATGAATGTAAATTTAGTTGAGTTAGTAAGTGTTGCCGATGTTGAATAAATGATATATGTTCAGACAGTACTTAACTTGGTAAAAATTCAACGATCAGAGTGACAAGGTTTCCGATGACAATCGACCCAAAGTACTCCGAACTGCGAAAACAAAAATGCAGTAAAACTATGCCATTTTTTATTTGGATAAACTTTTAATTGCTTTTATAAACATAAATTAAAATGATATCATAGTCTGAATAGAAAATTGTTTGTTTTTTTTTTCCATTAATAATGAATTTTTACAAAAATTGTTTTCATTTTTATTATTTTTTATTAAGTAATTTCTAAAGTTTCAAAAATTTCTTAAAATTTCCTTCTCCTAGGTCCGCTCGATTTTGTGAAATTAATGTGTGGAGAATATATTTACTAATCGAAAAATCTAAAAGCTTACTATAAATAATGCTGCTCATTTTTTGTTAAATAATTAAAATATTTAATTTTCTGCATGTTGGTTACCCGTATTTTGTACGGGTGGCTGTATGCGACATTTATCATTAAAAGGTCACGTGATTCAAGGGTTGGCCTCTCTTACATGAAAAAAAATCCATATAAAAACCTTTTTATACCAAATTCGCTTTCTATACTTTTGGCCGGCTACTGTAAATCATCCATTATCGCCTTCTGATAAGGAGATGACAGCTGTAATAACAAGGCTACCGTAATCGAGAAACGCTTTTTAAAGCATACCAAGCAGTAAGCAAGTAATTCTTGTTTCAAGTGAACTTAAGGTAAGTTTAAATTCGGTAATTTGAATAAAATAATGTGTGACGGAGGTGTATTTTAGTTTTGTAAGAATTTTTAAAACCGCGAATTGGCTTCTGTTTACAATCGATGAAAAATGGTGGAAAATTTAAAATTAAAAAAAAAATTTTAAATCTAAAAATTTTTTGATTCTGATCAATATAATCTCAGTTTTAAACACACCAGAGTAGTTTGCTTACTATAATTAGTAAATTTAATCTCTTGGCTTTCAATTAAAGCTAAAATTATAGCTTCAAGAATTTTTTTTTAATTCAATTTAAATTGAGGTATCGAAAATTTAAGTGGAGGTACCTAAGTAAATTTCTCATTGGTGAGTTTTGGTAGGTTTCTTCTTTCTATAATAGTGAAATAGGTTCTAGCACGCATGGTAAGATTTTTGCGAAATCTTGATCTAAACGCGTTCTCGGACGTGTTCCCACGTTTTTTTTTTTAACCCAACCAGCGACGACCAGAAACAAAATCAAAATTGAATCTGGCGTTTGGGCAAGTTTTG
This sequence comes from Ascarosepion bandense, assembly GCA_037127315.1. Taxonomy (NCBI): domain Eukaryota; kingdom Metazoa; phylum Mollusca; class Cephalopoda; order Sepiida; family Sepiidae; genus Ascarosepion; species Ascarosepion bandense. The sequence goes on from JBBBDQ010001964.1 coordinate 2,303,066, forward strand.
TTCGTACTAAAATGCGACATAGTCAATGGTATTTTTTTTTTTATCTGTGTTCGTGTATTATGCGATAAGCAAATTGTCGCATATGTTCTTTTTCATTACAGAAATTTTTATTTCACGTAGCCAGTGAATTTGTAATATTGTATTTTCATAATAAAATAATTTCTATCAGTGGCATACGAAGTAAATTCCACAGACTCATTCGACTATTTCCGAATCCTCTGTACTGATTGACACCTAAACACTAAACAGTAACAAACACTCTATGATCGTATTAGAGCTGCTAGCACAAATACTAAGCAATATACACTACCGGCCATAATTATTAGTGTTTAAAAAAAAATGATGTATTTCATACTATTCTTTAGTATTTATTGCCAAGTGAATAATTGTAAATGAAAATAGAATGGTTCTTTTGTTAATACTGCACAATAATATGTGCATCAAATTAATTTATAAATATTTAATAATTACCTATATTGCAGTTTCATCAATGAAAGAATAAAGAAAATTTAGGCTGATTTGGACGAGTTCATCTTTGCTTCCTTGAATTGTAAAATTTTGCAAAGTAATTATAACAAAAGAACCATTTTATTTTCATTTAGAATTATTCACTTAAAAATAGTATGAAATACATAATTTCTTTTAAGAAACTGGGGTGGTCTAAAAATTATGGCCGGTAGTGTATATATATATATATATATATATATATATAAATGCTCTATTTTAGATCATGATAATTCTTACTGTATAAATATTTTAAATATTTTTAAATCTAGTATGCACAAAAACACACACCGTTTCATCAATGAAAGAATGAAAAGAATTTAGGGTGTTTACAAAGTAATAATAACAAAAGAAACATTTTATTTTCATTTATAATTATTCACTTGGCGATAAATATTGAATATAGTATGAAAATCATCATTTCTTTTAAAAAACTGGAGTGATCTAACAATTATGGCCGGTAGTACGGCATGCCGTTTCGGATTTTCTGGCGGAGAGAATTGCTTCATGGTGCTCTTTTTCTCACAGATGGTGCCCAACTGACCCAACTACACTATGCAGTTGGTAAAATTAATAACTAAAACACTTCGCATGCGGAAAATAAAAAAATATATGCTGGCGACAATTTACCCATCGCACACTGTCCATATAATAAAAAATGGTTCCGGGGAGATAACTCTGCTTGATTCAAGATTTAGGGTTTTTTTTATGTCGGTCACAATGGGAAGTCGACAATTTTATTGCTGCTGATGATGCGTCAACATAATCGTCGTCATCCTGATTTCATTATTTATTGACTCATTGACTTTTGTTTATATTTTTGTATTGCTCATGAGTATTCTGACCAACGAGGAACGAATGACTTACACAGGGGGTTAAGTGACAACAAGGCGCCTCAATTCTTTGGTCATCTTCCCAGTTGTCCTGCTCTTTGCACTTTTCAGAAATGCTGTTGTTCTAGATACTACTGACACTTCCAGTGACTTTCCGTTTCTCCAGATATTTTCAGAAGGTTCTCTGGCAGTTCCCAGTGCTCCAATAACGAATGGCACCACTGTCACCTTCATCTTTTATACCTTCCTCAGCTTTCTGACTAAGTCAAGATGTTTCTGATCTTTTCAATATAAGTAGAGTTTTATCCTTTTTTTCCTGTTTGGGATTGGGTTTCCAGTTCCCTCTAAAGCAGTGGTTCCCAACCTTTTTTGTCCCACTTCCCCCGTTTTCCAGTCACTTATTCACTTGTGGACCCCACTGTGGACCCCTACAATGGAATAAGTTAAACCAGGAAAAATAAAAGATTTTTCCATAAAAATATATATTTATGTAAAATGCCTTGTGTTATTATGTTGATTAAACTTTAAACTTACTTGTATAAAAAATCAAAAAACATTTCATTCAATGCTCCTTGATTTAAGTAAAACACCTTGTAAAAATGTTAACGTCATTAAAGTTGTAGGTATTCTACACAAAAAGTAACTTTATAAAACTGGCTTTATTTTTGAGCTTACGAGCAAATGTATGAAAAAAAAAACTTTAAACCTTTACAAATGAAACATATTAAAAACATTAAAAAATCCCAGATCACACATGAGTATTGAACATATGAATAAAGACTGCAATTAAAACATAAGCATTACTTCATTTGACAAAACTGTATATGATATTTCATTCATCTTATTGATAACGAGATTTGCACTGCCAATGGGAAGAAGCGTCTTACAAGTAGAAGAAAGCAAATTTGAAACTATGGATAAAATTATAGGGAGTGCGCCGCACATCTAGCACATTATCAGTATACGCCGGCACGAATTACAATCTGTAAAGTTGCGAAATTGTTACTGCACACTGTGCAGTGTAGTGGTAGAACTACTCTGTGCCATGTCTCTTCAAAACGTAGGAGATCATGGCCCTCCACATCTTTCTATCTCTTTTAGCTCTTAACAGCCTTTCACTTGTTACTCCTCCCAAACCCTCCTCTGCCATCCATTTTCTGAAGCCAACCAAGTGTGTCATGTGTTGCTTTTCCTTACCTCTCTTTTTTTTCTGTCCTGTGAGGATCAGATTCTCCAATCCATCCTTTCTTATTACATATCCCCGAAACTTCAGCTATCTTTTTTTTAAGTTAAGTATAAGTTTCCTTTTCATTTTCACCCTCTCCAAAACCCCGTCATTTCTCACATGTTCTGTTCATAGCACTAAGCGACCAAATTTCTATCACTGGTCTGTAAATTTTTAATACGCAAGATTATGTGTAGGTTGGTTGCAAATTTTTTGGTGTGTCGGCTGTGGAAGTCATACCAACCGTTATAGAAAAAATAGATAAATTTGACTGAAGATAATGCAACTGCCTTGTTGTTTCAAACAATAAAAAGAAATTGAGCAAAGATATAAGATGTGTGCAGATACCTCTGAGAGTTGAACAATGTCGAGCATGACTAATCTGTAAAGTTGCGAAACTTTTACTGCACACTGGATAACTCAAAGAAACTATCGCAATTTATTAGTTTCCTTGGCAGCTTGGATGACTATTTACTAGAGCAGTGGTTCCCAACCATTTTTGTCCTGTTCCCCCTTTTTCCAGCCACTTATTCACTTGTGGACCCCACTGTGGACCCCTACAATGGAATAAGTTAAACCAGCAAAAATAAAAGATTTTGCTGTAAAAAAAAAATATATATATATTCATGTAAAATTCTCTGTGTTATTTTTGCTGATTAAGCTTTAAATTTACTCATATAAAATCAGAAAACATTTCATTCAGCCCTCCTTTATTTAAGTAAAACACCGAGTAAAAATGTTAACGTTGTTATCGTTGTAGGTATTTTTACACAAAAACTATTTTTTATAAAACTGGCGTTAATTTTGATCTTAGGAGCGAATGTATGAATAAAAAAATCATAAACCTGTATAAATGAAACACATGTATGAAAAAACACTCAAAAATCCTAAAACAGAATTGAATGAAACAATTTATGTATTGAGAAAAAAGTATTTTACTCTACATTTCTCAATGGGACTTTTGTGTTTGTTTTTAAACAATCAGCTTATGAATCCTTGGTTCAGTAGCGGCCAGTGCACACCTCAAGTCATCTTCTACAGACACTTGTTCCTTGATTTTGTTTTTATTGCGAGCAATGCAGAAAACCAACATTCACACAGGTAGGATGAGGCGAAAGGCAAAAGAACCAATAGGAAGAAGCGTCTTACAAGTAGAAAAAAGCAAGTTTGAAACTATGAATAAAATTATGGGGTGTGCGCTGTACATCTAGCACATTATCAGTATACGCCGGTACGAATTAGAATCTTTTGGACCCCTTGAAATTCTTTAATGAACCCCTTGTTAGGGACCCAGGCTCTAAAGCATTTTCTTTCTCTTCCACTTTTGGTGGCATTAGCACCTTGCTTGGAGTAGTAACTCTTATTCTGTAACCTCAACCTTGAGTGTCTCTTGAACCTTATGTTGTGGGAACATCATTGCATGATTTATCTATAATTTTTCTTTCTATATTTGTTTTATCATCTGCTCTGGATCAGCAGACATGGTTTTTCTTTATTTACATTTTTGAAGGAAAAAAAATTGATTGCTGGTAATACTTTTTCGTTTAAAAATGTATTGCTCGTAATACCTTTTCTTTCTTCGAAAATTTATTGCTGGTAATATTTTTTCTTTCAAAAATTTATTGCTGGTAATATTTTTTCCTCAAAAATATATTGCTGGTCATACATTTTTCTTTAAAAAATGTTTTGTTGGTAATACTTTTTTTCCTTCTAAAATGTATTCCTGGTAATATTTTTTCCTTAAAAAATGTATTGTTGGTAATACTTTTTTCCTTAAATTAAAAAACTCTATTGCTGGTTATACTTTTTTTCTAAAAAAAATGGATTCCTGGTAATATTCATTTCCTTCGAAAATGGATTCCTGGCAATATTCATTTCCTTCGAAAATGGATTCCTGGCAATATTTTTTTCCTTCAAAAATGGATTCCTGGAAATTATACTATAAAATCTATTTTTATACATTCATGGTGTTTTGATGCCAGTTTCAGAATAAAATATTTGCTAGTAGCTGGGACTCTAACAGGTGCTACCACCCTGGGTCAGGGTGGACCTGGGAACAACAGCAATTAAGAGGTGGTTCCATGCTCCTCACCACCTCCTAATTAGAGGCCTTGCTGCTGGATGCAGTTTATTATCATGCCTAGGATCTTTATCAAATGTTTTTGCATAATCTATAAAACATGGCTACACAGTCTTCTGCATTTGTATTGCTTGTTTTGATATCATTCTGAGTATGAATATCACATTCCTTGTTCCATTATTTTTTACGAAGTGGAACTGTTCATGTTTTATATCAATTCTGATTATGCTGCACTCTGTATTCATCTGAATTTGAATGATCTATTTTGTTATCTGACTCACTAGGCTGATTGCACCTGGCTTCTTAGGTAGTGCTATGAAAATAGATCTACTTAAGTCTTCCGGTATATCACCACTGTTGTAGATTTCATTTATTTTGTCCGTAATCTTATCAATGCCAGAATCAACTAAGTCTGCCAGCATCTTTATTTTGATTCAGTCTGGTCCTGCTGCTTTGTTTAGGTTCACTTTTGCCTGCGCCAATTCTACTTCAGATTTTAATATTTCTGATTCTTTGGTATTTTCTCTGTATTGATAAAGTCTTCTTTCATTGTGAAAAAAATACAATATATTTCTTCCATTTCTGAAATACTTTTGCTTTCTTTCTAATATCAGTGTACCATTCTGGGATTTGATGCATCCTGTTGATAGGCATGTCTTTTGTCCTGTTAGTTCTCTTATTTTTATTAAATTTAAAATATATCTTTATATTCTTCTGGTTTAAGAAATTCAAAGTGATTTTGATATAATACAAGAATAGTAATGAATTTATTTAGTTTTACTTAGTTTGTATTATATGAACTTCATGAGGTTTTAGATATTTACAGATTTAAAAATATTATGGAGATTTGATTTTTTATTATTATCTGGAAAGTATACATGTTAAACATATATAATTTATGTTTTTAGTATCTTTAATTAATTTTGTATTGAATCTCATTATTCTTCACAACCGTTATAATATTAATCGACATAAGGTTTTACTCATCAGTTAAGGGCCATACGTGATACACGCTTTGGGCGATCATGTCTCGAAAGAGACATGACTGACTGGGCAGAAGATTATCCCGCAGTAGGTTGCCATTGCTTTCTGCAGCAGACTGGTTGCCTGCCAAGGCTATAGAACCCAATTTGTTCTCTTTTTTAATCCATAACTAAACGGATTAATACCTTTCCCAAGGGCATTTGTACGTAAGTGAATGCAAGGAATTCAACTGGAATTCGAACTCAGCTCCCCGATTTGCCGTGCCGAATCGATATCTACTGCACCACAACGCACATCTGTTTTACTCATACAAGGAGAATAATTTTATTCTTACTATATCCCTTGGAAAGAATTGCTAAGGGAAGTAACACCTGATTTGTTTTCAAGAGTTGTCTTTCTTGACGTAAATTTTTATATTTCATTCCCAAAATATGTAGAAAAATAAATTGTTATTATTTTTATAATTAGGGTAAATTGTAATTATTATACATAATCTCTCTCTCTCTCTCTCTCTCTCTCTCTCTCTCTCTCTCTCTATATATATATATATATATATATATATATATATATAAACCATTTTACTCATCAATGACAATAATGATTTTTTTTTAAAATCATGACTTTTTAGAGAGAAAAAATTTAAAGTATCTTTCATACTGAAAATGAAAGAAATATTTTAATGTGCACGAAATATGTGAATCCAATATTCAGATATTTTGTTAGAATTTATGCAACATAATAAAATATAATTACAAAATATATTTATTTTTCCTCTGAAAATATATCTTATTAGTTTTGTTATTTCTGATTTGACAACTTTGATTAATCAGTGAGGATGTGCGTTGTGGTACAGTGTATATCGGCTCGGAACGGGAAGCCGCGTTCGAATTCCAGTTGAATCCATTGTATTCACTTACGTGCAAATACCCTTGGGAAAGGTATTAATCTGTCTCTTCCTTCCAGTTATGGGTTAAATAACAGGACAGATTGGGTTCTATAGCCTTGGCTGGCAACCAATCTACTGCAGAAAGCAATGGCAACCTACTGTGGGATAATCTTCTGCCCAGTCAGTCACGTCTTTTTCGAGACATGATCACCCAAGCATGCATCATGTATGGCACTTAACTGACTGACCTAGATATTATTGGGTGAATGACATGTCCCTACAGCTAATCTTTCTTTATGCACTTGTCATATTTACCCATTTGTCTAGACTCCTAAATGTATTGAAACCTAGAATTTCTAAACATTCTTTTTGTCATGAAAAGAAAAACTTTTATGTTTCATATAAGTTGGTTCACATTTTTTTATAATCTTGAAAATATAAAATATATTCTTGTAAATAAATAATCTAATCAATTGTTGTGATGTGGGGTCTGGGAAGACACGACACTTAACTTGACCCACTTAGTCATGATAGTAGTATTCAATACTCAGTTAGACAAGTCACTGCAATAGTACGATCTTCTTCCTAGACAATTACCCAGGAATACTTATCATTCATGATAGTAAGGAAGGTAACTGGCTCTTAACTATCGCCCGGTTCACACTCCACCCACATCTATTGAACAGGTGAAGAGGCTCATCTCTTGTTCCCTGCTTAGGATGTGGTTTACGGCTTTCTCTTCTCTACTCTTTTCACTCTTTTATTTATTTATTTATTTTTTCAATTGGAGTAGATAGACTAAACTATTGCCTGGTTCACACGCCACCCACGTCTATTGAACAGGTGAAGAGGCTCATCCCTTGTTCCCTGCTTAGGATGTGGTTTCCAGATTTCTCTTCTCCACTCTTTTCACTCTTTTATTTATTTATTTATTTATTTTTTCAATTGGAGTAGATAGACTAAACTATCGCCCGGTTCACACTCCACCCACATCTATTGAACAGGTGAAGAGGCTCATCCCTTGTTAGGATGTGGTTTCCGGCTTTCTCTTTTTCAATCTTTTCACTCTTACGTAGCCCCCTGCACATCAGTGTCATTACCACCTTGCTTGGGGTGATATGATTAAAAAAAAACATAGTGTATAATATTTTTGTTGACAATTGATGAGAAAAAAGAGAAAACAAAAATTCTTTTTTTTTATGTTTGGATTTTATTGAAATTTAAAAATACTTTTTTAAAACAAAAAAAACATTGCCAAAGAAGTACACAATAATAACAGTATCAAGAGAAAAAATGTCCTTTTTACATACTAATTAGTTACTGTTTCAGACGCTACTATAAACAAGATATTTACATACATACATACAAATTTACAATGACTTTTTTTCTCCCTCTATGTTATATGCTAAAGGAGTTGGATGTTCAACGAGAACTTTCAGATAGGAACTTATGAGCTCTTTAAATATTGTAAATTTTATTTTAAGAAATATAAAATTTTATCAGTACATTCAAAATATATCAATGTATTAATTATCTTTGCATGGACATTTAAAAGACTAAAAGTATTGGTGTATATTTGGTTGGATTAAAGGCGTTATCCAAAGATAATGACATGGAAACTAATTTAAACTCTGCAGCCTTTTCTCCCACTCTCTCCCTGAAACAAAATCATTTTAGTAAATGGATGGCAGGACAACATTTAGAGGAGATAAAAAATGCAAAAATTATTAAGAACTACAAAAAGCTGGAAATGTAGAGCTGTGATCACCAACGTCTTGAAGGGACACGGTGCAAAGAAAAAGAAGTCTCAGTTTATTTAGCTAACCCCAATTTCACAATTGCTATATTTCCAGTTGTTAACTTAGCAAAAAAAAAAACTAATAACAAAATTTTAGAAGTTTGTTATTTAGAGTTTTTTGCTTTTACTTTTGATTAAAATATGATTCCATACCTGCTTGATTAAAATATGATTCCGTACCTGCTTGATTAAAATATGATTCCGTACCTGCTTGATTAAAATATGATTCCGTACCTGCTTGATTAAAATATGATTCCGTACCTGCTTGATTAAAATATGATTCCGTACCTGCTTGATTAAAATATGATTCCTGTACCTGCTTGATTAAAATATGATTCCGTACCTGCTTGATTAAAATATGATTCCGTACCTGCTTGATTAAAATATGATTCCGTACCTGCTTGATTAAAATATGATTCCGTACCTGCTTGATTAAAATATGATTCCGTACCTGCTTGATTAAAATATGATTCCGTACCTGCTTGATTAAAATAAAATGATTCCGTACCTTGCCTTGATTAAAATATGATTCCGTACCTGCTTGATTAAAATATGATTCTGTACCTGCTTGATTCTAGTATCCCTGACCTGTAATTAGCATTTTGGGCTCCATTTTTACTGATGACCATTGCTCTGTAGAAATGTACAGGTAGGAAAAAGACAATACGCACTTCCCACCCTAAGTAATAACAGCAGTAATCATTAACTCACTGTCAGTAAGCAAGAGGAAATGGAAGATGCATTTGCTCGTGAGTTCAAGAACAAAACTTTTTTTTTTCTTGGAAGAACAACCCGCTTGACAAGAAAAAAAGGCGTAAAAGGTCAGAGATGAAAACCGTCATACGGAATGGACATGCATAAAAAGATAAGATTTTGAATCCTCAAGTTCACTGACTTTAAGCAGGAATATTAGCTTCTCCTTAGGATAATTATTTCTCCTGAAAAATAATGATTTTTTTTCACCTGAAGCTCAGTAACAATTCAACACAAGTAAGAATATCATTTTCTTTGCAAAATATACGAGGGTCATTCAATAAATATGGTGAATTTTAAGTATAAGTACTTCTAATACAGATAGAAGCTTACTTTTTTTTTCCTTTACTTCGTTTTTAAAGGGATTTAATTTTTTTGCAGATTGAAAAATAACTTTGAGAGTTTTGGAGATTAACAAAGATGGCCAACCAAGAAGCATGCTCCAGGACTGAACAGAGGTCAGTTATCAAGTTTTTGGTTGCTGAAGGGTGCAAACCAGTTGAAATTCATAGGAGAATGTCAACTGTGTATGGTGCCACATGTTTCAGCCAAAAAATGTCTACAAGTGGGGTAAATTGTTTAAAGAAGGATGGAGCAGTGTTGAGGATGAAGACAGGCCTGGGAGGCCTACAAAAGTGACGTCTCCTGATTGAATCAGTCAATGACCTCATTCAGTCTGACAGAAGGGTGACAGTGGATGACATTGCAAAGACTTTGAGCCTATCTGTTGACCAAATGCAGGGGTCATCAGTCACATGGAGTCGTCTTGCATCAAGACAACACAAGGCCTAACACAGCAGCCCAAACGGTGCAGATCATGAAGGAGCTGGGCTGGGAAATGCTCCCTCATCCCCCTTACAGCCCAGACCTTGCTCCTTCAGACTTTCACCTTGAAAGCATTCACGAGAGGCACAAAGTTTGAAAGTGACGAAGTCAAAAGTGCTGTGAGTGATTGGCTGAGACATCAGGCCAAAGATTTTTACGCTGACGGAATACGGAAGCTTGTGCACAGTTTAAAAAAAGTAAGCTTCTATCTGTATTAGAAGTCTTTATATCAAAAAATTCATCTTATTTATTGAATGGCCTTCGTATATATATATATATATATATATATATATATATATATTTATTCCCTGAGGAAATTGTTTTGATTCCACATGCCATACCTAATTTGGATATGTTTCAGATACTTTTATTAATTCCCTTTAGTAACTGAAAAGTTTTTGTTTGATCTGCTGTTTCCAGGTATTGAACTCACAACTCTTTGTGTCACGTCACTTTTTGGCTCACATCAACCAATGATTTTATCGACAGGAAAATATGTCCTGTGGGTTGGTTCAAAATTACAATGTATATCACCTCAGAAAGTCAGTGTATAATGGCCGAGATGCCGTGAATTCAACAATAAATATGAAGGCTAGAGTTTGAATGATGTAAATAGTGACAATACCTCATCTCAGAAATATAGACACATCTTTTCATTTGTATCCACTTTTTAAAATAATGGGCAACATTCATATTTACTTACTTATTCAATAACTTAAGAATGAAGATTTAGCAGAAAACTCAAATAGGAAAACCATGAATTTTTCACTAGTTTTCTAGGCATCATTTTTCTTTTTCGCCACAATCCAAGAAAGACGTTCGCTAGGAATTCATTCCAGAGAGCATCAGTTTACAAATTCAAATGTATAAAACTTTACTCATGAAAATGACTGGCAACACGTTCAATAATTCCTTTACTTTAAAGCCTTCTTTATTGTCACATCCCTTCAGTACATAGGCAATCATGGCTCTCCATAATTTCCTATAATTTGGTTCTCAAGCATTTGTCTCCTTTACTAAAGGCTTCTTTTTTCTGTTGTGTCCCTTCGGTACGTGGGTGATCATGGCTCTCCATGATTTTGTATTCTTCAGTACTTGAACATTTGTCTCCTTTACTAAAGGCCTCTTCTTTCTACTGTGTTCTTTAGCAAGTAGGCGATCATGACTCTCCATAATTTCCTACCAGTTGGTACTCGAGCATTTGTCTACTAAAAGGCTTCTTCTTTCTATTTGCTTCTCTTCAGGACATGGGCTATCATAATTCTCCATAATTTCCTACCAGTTGGTACTCGAGCATTTGTCTACTAAAGGCTTCTTCTTTCTGTTGCTTCTCTTCAGGACATGGGCTATCATAATTCTCCATAATTTCCTACCAGTTGGTACTCGAGCATTTGTCTACTAAAAGCTTCTTCTTTCTGTTGCTTCTCTTCAGGACATGGGCTATCATAATTCTCCATAATTTCCTACCAGTTGGTACTCGAGCATTTGTCTACTAAAGGCTTCTTCTTTCTGTTGCTTCTCTTCAGGACATGGGCTTTCATAATTCTCCATAATTTCCTACCAGTTGGTACTCGAGCATTTTCTACTAAAGGCTTCTTCTTTCTGTTGCTTCTCTTCAGGACATGGGCTATCATAATTCTCCATAATTTCCTACCAGTTGGTACTCGAGCATTTGTCTACTAAAGGCTTCTTCTTTCTGTTGCTTCTCTTCAGGACATGGGCTATCATAATTCTCCATAATTTCCTACCAGTTGGTACTCCAGCATTTGTCTACTAAAGGCTTCTTCTTTCTGTTGCTTCTCTTCAGGACATGGGCTATCATAATTCTCCATAATTTCCTACCAGTTGGTACTCGAGCATTTGTCTACTAAAGGCTTCTTTCTGTTGCTTCTCTTCAGAACATTGGCTATCATAATTCTCCATAATTTCCTACCAGTTGGTACTTGAGCATTTGTCTACTAAAGTCTTCTTCTTTCTGTTGCTTCTCTTCAGGACATGGGCTATCATAATTCTCCATAATTTCCACCACCAGTTGGTACTCGAGCATTTGTCTACTAAAGGCTTCTTCTTTCTGTTGCTTCTCTTCAGGACATGGGCTTTCATAATTCTCCATAATTTCCTACCAGTTGGTACTCGAGCATTTGTCTACTAAAACTTCTTCTTTCTGTTGCTTCTCTTCAGGACATGGGCTTTCATAATTCTCCATAATTTCCTACCAGTTGGTACTCGAGCATTTGTCTACTAAGGCTTCTTCTTTCTGTTGCTTCTCTTCAGGACATGGGCTATCATAATTCTCCATAATTTCCTACCAGTTGGTACTCGAGCATTTGTCTACTAAAGGCTTCTTCTTTCTGTTGCTTCTCTTCAGGACATGGGCTATCATAATTCTCCATAATTTCCTACCAGTTGGTACTCGAGCATTTGTCTGCAAGGCTTCTTCTTTCTGTTGCTTCTCTTCAGGACATGGGCTATCATAATTCTCCATAATTTCCTACCAGTTGGTACTCCAGCATTTGTCTACTAAAGGCTTCTTCTTTCTGTTGCTTCTCTTCAGGACATGGGCTTTATCATAATTCTCCATAATTTCCTACCAGTTGGTACTCCAGCATTTGTCTACTAAAGGCTTCTTCTTTCTGTTGCTTCTCTTCAGAACATGGGCTTTCATGATTTCCATAATTTCCTACCAGTTGGTACTCGAGCATTTGTCTACTAAAGGCTTCTTCTTTCTATTGCTTCTCTTCAGGACATGGGCTATCATAATTCTCCATAATTTCCTACCAGTTGGTACTCGAGCATTTTTCTACTAAAGGCTTCTTCTTTCTGTTGCTTCTCTTCAGGACATGGGCTATCATAATTCTCCATAATTTTCACACCAGTTGGTACTCGAGCATTTGTCTACTAACGGCTTCTTCTTTCTTCTTCTCTTCAGGACATGGGCTATCATAATTCTCCATAATTTCCTACCAGTTGGTACTCGAGCATTTGTCTACTAAAGGCTTCTTCTTTCTGTTGCTTCTCTTCAGGACATGGGCTATCATAATTCTCCATAATTTCCACACCAGTTGGTACTCGAGCATTTGTCTACTAAAGGCTTCTTCTTTCTGTTGCTTCCTCTTCAGGACATGGGCTATCATAATTCTCCACAATTTCCTACCAGTTGGTACTCGAGCATTTGTCTACTAAAGGCTTCTTCTTTCTGTTGCTTCTCTTCAGGACATGGGCTATCATAATTCTCCTGTTCCTACCAGTTGGTACTCGAGCATTTGTCTTCTAAAGTCTTCTTCTTTCTGTTGCTTCTCTTCAGGACATGGGCTATCATAATTCTCCATAATTTCCTACCAGTTGGTACTCGAGCATTTGTCTACTAAAGGCTTCTTCTTTCTGTTGCTTCTCTTCAGGACATGGGCTTTCATAATACTCCATAATTTCCTATCTGATTGGTACTCGAGCATTTGTCTACTAAAGGCTTCTTCTTTCTGTTGCTTCTCTTCAGGACATGGGCTTTCATAATTCTCCATAATTTCCTACAGTTCGTACTCGAGCATTTGTCTACTAAAGGCTTCTTCTTTCTGTTGCTTCTCTTCAGGACATGGGCTATCATAATTCTCCCATAATTTCCTACCAGTTGGTACTCGAGCATTTGTCTACAAGGCTTCTTCTTTCTGTTGCTTCTCTTCAGGACATGGGTTATCATAATTCTCCATAATTTCCTACCAGTTGGTACTCGAGCAATTTGTCTACTAAAGGCTTCTTCTTTCTGTTGCTTCTCTTCAGGACATGGGCTTTCATAATTCTCCATAATTTCCTACCAGTTGGTACTCGAGCATTTGTCTACTGAGGCTTCTTCTTTCTGTTGCTTCTCTTCAGGACATGGGCTATCATAATTCTCCATAATTTCCTACCAGTTGGTACTCGAGCATTTGTCTACTAAAGGCTTCTTCTTTCTGTTACTTCTCTTCAGGACATGGGCTATCATAATTCATCACCATTTCCCTACCAGTTGGTACTCCAGCATTTGTCTACTAAAGGCTTCTTCTTTCTGTTGCTTCTCTTCAGGACATGGGCTATCCTCATAATTCTCCATAATTTCCTACCAGTTGGTACTCGAGCATTTGTCTACTAAGACTGCTTTCTGTTGCTTCTCTTCAGAACATTGGCTATCATAATTCTCCATAATTTCCTACAGTTGGTACTTGAGCATTTGTCTACAAGTCTTCTTCTTTCTGTTGCTTCTCTTCAGGACATGGGCTATCATAATTCTCCATAATTTCCTACCAGTTGGTACTCAAACATTACATCTCTGCTAAAGGCTTCTTCTTTCTGTTGCTTCTCTTCAGGACATGGGCTTTCATAATTCTCCATAATTTCCTACCAGTTGGTACTCGAGCATTTGTCTACTAAGGCTGTGCTTTCTGTTGCTTCTCTTCAGGACATGGGCTTTCATAATTCTCCATAATTTCCTACCAGTTGATACTCGAGCATTTGTCTACTAAAGGCTTCTTCTTTCTGTTGCTTCTCTTCAGGACATGGGCTATCATAATTCTCCATAATTTCCTACCAGTTGGTACTCGAGCATTTGTCTACTAAAGGCTTCTTCTTTCTGTTGCTTCTCTTCAGGACATGGGCTATCATAATTCTCCATAATTTCCTACCAGTTGGTACTCGAGCATTTGTCTACTAAAGGCTTCTTCTTTCTGTTGCTTCTCTTCACAGGACATGGGCTATCATAATTCTCCATAATTTCCTACCAGTTGGTACTCCAGCATTTGTCTACTAAAGGCTTCTTCTTTCTGTTGCTTCTCTTCAGGACATGGGCTATCATAATTCTCCATAATTTCCTACCAGTTGGTACTCGAGCATTTGTCTACTAAAGGCTTCTTCTTTCTGTTGCTTCTCTTCAAAACATGGGCTTTCATAATTTCCATAATTTCCTACCAGTTGGTACTCGAGCATTTGTCTACTAAAGGCTTCTTCTTTCTGTTGCTTCTCTTCAGGACATGGGCTATCATAATTCTCCATAATTTCCTACCAGTTGCTACTCGAGCATTTTTCTACTAAAGGCTTCTTCTTTCTGTTGCTTCTCTTCAGGACATGGGCTATCATAATTCTCCATAATTTCCTACCAGTTGGTACTCGAGCATTTGTCTACTAAAGGCTTCTTCTTTCTGTTGCTTCTCTTCAGGACATGGGCTATCATAATTCTCCATAATTTCCTACCAGTTGGTACTCGAGCATTTGTCTACTAAAGGCTTCTTCTTTCTGTTGCTTCTCTTCAGGACATGGGCTATCATAATTCTCCATAATTTCCTACCAGTTGGTACTCGAGCATTTGTCTACTAAAGGCTTCTTCTTTCTGTTGCTTCTCTTCAGGACATGGGCTATCATAATTCTCCATAATTTCCTACCAGTTGGTACTCGAGCATTTGTCTACTAAAGGCTTCTTCTTTCTGTTGCTTCTCTTCAGGACATGGGCTATCATAATTCTCCATAATTTCCTACCAGTTGGTACTCGAGCATTTGTCTTCTAAAGGCTTCTTCTTTCTGTTGCTTCTCTTCAGGACATGGGCTATCATAATTCTCCATAATTTCCTACCAGTTGGTACTCGAGCATTTGTCTACTAAAGGCTTCTTCTTTCTGTTGCTTCTCTTCAGGACATGGGCTTTCATAATTCTCCATAATTTCCTACCAGTTGGTACTCGAGCATTTGTCTACTAAAGGCTTCTTCTTTCTGTTGCTTCTCTTCAGGACATGGGCTATCATAATTCTCCATAATTTCCTACCAGTTGGTACTCGAGCATTTGTCTACTAAAGGCTTCTTTCTGTTGCTTCTCTTCAGAACATGGGCTATCATAATTCTCCATAATTTCCTACCAGTTTGTACTCGAGCATTTGTCTACTAAAGTCTTCTTCTTTCTGTTGCTTCTCTTCAGGACATGGGCTATCATAATTCTCCATAATTTCCTACTAGTTGGTACTCGAGCATTTGTCTACTAAAGGCTTCTTCTTTCTGTTGCTTCTCTTCAGGACATGGGCTTTCATAATTCTCCATAATTTCCTACCAGTTGGTACTCGAGCATTTGTCTACTAAAGGCTTCTTCTTTCTGTTGCTTCTCTTCAGGACATGGGCTTTCATAATTCTCCATAATTTCCTACCAGTTGGTACTCGAGCATTTGTCTATTAAAGGCTTCTTTTTTCTGTTGCTTCTCTTCAGGACATGGGCTTTCATAATTCTCCATAATTTCCTACCAGTTGGTGCTCGAGCATTTGTCTACTAAAGGCTTCTTCTTTCTGTTGCTTCTCTTCAGGACATGGGCTATCATAATTCTCCATAATTTCCTACCAGTTGGTACTCGACATTTGTCTACTAAAGGCTTCTTCTTTCTGTTGCTTTCAGGACATGGGCTATCATAATTCTCCATAATTTCCTACCAGTTGGTACTCGAGCATTTGTCTACTAAAGGCTTCTTCTTTCTGTTGCTTCTCTTCAGGACATGGGCTATCATAATTCTCCATAATTTCCTACCAGTTGGTACTCGAGCATTTGTCTTCTAAAGGCTTCTTCTTCTGTTGCTTCTCTTCAGGACATGGGCTATCATAATTCTCCATAATTTCCTACCAGTTGGTACTCGAGCATTTGTCTACTAAAGGCTTTCTTCTTTCTGTTGCTTCTCTTCAGAGACATGGGCTTTCATAATTCTCCATAATTTCCTACCAGCTGGTACCGAGCATTTGTCTACTAAAGGCTTCTTCTTTCTGTTGCTTCTCTTCAGGACATGGGCTTTCATAATTCTCCATACTTTCCTACCAGTTGATACTCGAGCATTTGTCTACTAAAAGCTTCTTCTTTCTGTTGCTTCTCTTCAGGACATGGGCTATCATAATTCTCCATAATTTCCTACCAGTTGGTACTCGAGCATTTGTCTACTAAAGGTTTCTTCTTTCTGTTGCTTCTCTTCAGGACATGGGCTATCATAATTCTCCATAATTTCCTACCAGTTGGTACTCGAGCATTTGTCTACTAAAGGCTTCTTCTTTCTGTTGCTTCTCTTCAGGACATGGGCTATCATAATTCTCCATAATTTCCTACCAGTTGGTACTCGAGCATTTGTCTACTAAAGGCTTTTCTTCTGTTGCTTCAGGACATGGGCTTTCATAATTCTCCATAATTTCCTACCAGTTGGTACTCGAGCATTTGTCTACGAAAGGCTTCTTCTTCTCTTTCTGTTGCTTCTCTTCAGGACATGGGCTATCATAATTTCCATAATTTCCTACCAGTTGGTACTTACATTGTCTACTAAAGGCTTCTTTCTTTTCTGTTGCTTCTCTTCTCAGGACATGGGCTTTCATAATTCTCCATAATTTCCTACCAGTTGGTACTCGAGCATTTGTCTACTAAAGGCTTCTTCTTTCTCTGTTGCTTCTCTTCAGACATGGGCTATCATAATTCTCCATAATTTCCTACCAGTTGGTACTCGAGCATTTGTCTACTAAAGGCTTCTTCTTCTGTTGCTTCTTTTCAGGACATGGGCTATCATAATTTTCCATAATTTCCTACCAGTTCGTATCTACATTTGTCTACTATGCTATTTCTTTTTATGTTGCTTCTCTTCAGAGTGGCTATCATAATTCTCCATAATTTCCTACCAGTTGGTACTCGAGCATTTGTCTACCAGGCTTCTTCTTTCTGTTGCTTCTCTTCAGGACATGGGCTATCATAATTCTCCATAATTCTCTACCAGTTGGTACTCCAGCATTTGTCTACTAAAGGCTTCTTCTTTCTGCTGTTTCTCTTCAGGACATGGGCTTTCATAATTCTCCATAATTTCCTACCAGTTGGTACTCCAGCATTTGTCTACTAAAGGCTTCTTCTTTCTGTTGCTTCTCTTCAGGACATGGGCTATCATAATTCTCCATAATTTCCTACCAGTTGGTACTCGAGCATTTGTCTACTAAAGGCTTCTTCTTCTGTTGCTTCTCTTCAGGACATGGGCTATCATAATTCTCCATAATTTCTTACCAGTTGGTACTCGAGCATTTGTCTACTAAAGGCTTCTTTCTCTGTTGCTTCTCTTCAGAACATGGGCTATCATAATTCTCCACTCTTACCAGTTGGTACTGAGCATTTGTCTACTAAAGTCTTCTTTCTTTCTGTTGTTTCTCTTCAGGACATGGGCTATCATAATTCTCCATAATTTCCCACCAGTTGGTACTCGAGCATTTGTCTACTAAAGGCTTCTTCTTTCTGTTGCTTCTCTTCAGGACATGGGCTTTCATAATTCTCCATAATTTCCTACCAGTTGGTACTCGAGCATTTGTCTACTAAAGGCTTTTTTTCTGTTGCTTCTCTTCAGACATGGGCTTTCATAATTCTCCATAATTTCCTACCGGTTGGTACTCGAGCATTTGTCTACTAAAGGCTTCTTCTTTCTGTTGCTTCTCTTCAGGACATGGGCTATCATAATTCTCCATAATTTCCTACCAGTTGGTACTCGAGCATTTGTCTACTAAAGGCTTTTCTGTTGCTTCTCTTCAGGACATGGGCTATCATAATTCTCCATAATTTCCTCCCAGTTGGTACTCCCTATATCGTCTACTAAAGGCTTCTTCTTTCTGTTGCTTCTCTCTTCAGGACATGGGCTATCATAATTCTCCATAATTTCCTACCAGTTGGTACTCGAGCATTTGTCTACAAAGGCTTCTTCTCTTTCTGTTGCTTCTCTTCAGGACATGGGCTATCATAATTCTCCATAATTTTCTACCAGTTGGTACTCGAGCATTTGTCTACTAAGTTTCTTTTTCTGTTGCTTCTCTTCAGGACATGGCCATCATAATTCTCCATAATTTCCTACCAGTTGGTACTCGAGCATTTGTCTACTAAAGGCTTCTTCTTTCTGTTGCTTCTCTTCAGGACATGGGCTATCATAATTCTCCATAATTTCCTACCGGTTGGTACTCGAGCATTTGTCTACTAAAGGCTTCTTCTTTCTGTTGCTTCTCTTCAGGACATGGGCTATCATAATTCTCCATAATTTCCTACCAGTTGGTACTCGAGCATTTGTCTACTAAAGGCTTCTTATTTCTGTTGCTTCTCTTCAGGACATGGGCTATCATAATTCTCCATAATTTCCTACCAGTTGGTACTCGAGCATTTGTCTACTAAAGGCTTCTTCTTCTGTTGCTTCTCTTCAGGACATGGGCTATCATAATTCTCCATAATTTCCTACCAGTTGGTACTCCAGCATTTGTCTACTAAAGGCTTCTTCGTTGCTTCTCTTCAGAACATGGGCTATCATAATTCTCCATAATTTCCTACCAGTTGGTACTCGAGCATTTGTCTACTAAAGGCTTCTTTCTTTCTGTTGCTTCTCTTCAGGACATGGGCTTTCATAATTCTCCATAATTTCCTACCAGCTGGTACTCCAGCATTTGTCTACTAAAGGCTTTTATTTGCTGTTTCTCTTCAGGACATGGGCTAGTCATAATTCTCCATACTTTACCAGTTGGTACTCGAGCATTTGTCTACTAAAGGCTTCTTCTTTCTGTTGCTTCTCTTCAGGACATGGGCTATCATAATTCTCCATAATTTCCTACCAGTTGGTACTCCAGCATTTGTCTACTAAAGGCTTTCTGTGTTGCTTCTCTTTCAGAACATGGGCTATCATAATTCTCCATAATTCTCTACCAGTTGGTACTTCTATGGCTTGTCTACTATGGCTTCTTCTTTCTGTTGCTTCTCTTCAGGACATGGGCTTTCATAATTCTCCATAATTTCCTACCAGTTGGTACTCCAGCATTTGTCTACTAAAGGCTTCTTATTTCTGTTGCTTCTCTTCAGGACATGGGCTATCATAATTCTCCATAATTTCCTACCAGTTGGTACTCGAGCATTTGTCTACTAAAGGCTTCTTCTTTCTGTTGCTTCTCTTCAGGACATGGGCTATCATAATTCTCCATAATTTCCTACCAGTTGGTACTCGAGCATTTGTCTACTAAAGGCTTCTTTCTGTTGCTTCTCTTCAGAACATGGGCTATCATAATTCTCCATAATTTCCTACCAGTTGGTACTCGAGCATTTGTCTACTAAAGTCTTCTTCTTTCTGTTGCTTCTCTTCAGGACATGGGCTATCATAATTCTCCATAATTTCCTACCAGTTGGTACTCGAGCATTTGTCTACTAAAGGCTTCTTCTTTCTGTTGCTTCTCTTCAGGACATGGGCTTTCATAATTCTCCATAATTTCCTACCAGTTGGTACTCGAGCATTTGTCTACTAAAGGCTTGTTCTTTCTGTTGCTTCTCTTCAGGACATGGGCTTTCATAATTCTCCATAATTTCCTACCAGTTGGTACTCGAGCATTTGTCTATTAAAGGCTTCTTTTTTCTGTTGCTTCTCTTCAGGACATGGGCTTTCATAATTCTCCATAATTTCCTACCAGTTGGTGCTCGAGCATTTGTCTACTAAAGGCTTCTTTTTTCTGTTGCTTCTCTTCAGGACATGGGCTTTCATAATTCTCCATAATTTCCTACCAGTTGGTACTTGAGCATTTGTCTACTAAAGGCTTCTTCTTTCTGTTGCTTCTCTTCAGGACATGGGCTATCATAATTCTCCATAATTTCCTACCAGTTGGTACTCGAGCATTTGTCTACTAAAGGCTTCTTCTTTCTGTTGCTTCTCTTCAGGACATGGGCTATCATAATTCTCCATAATTTCCTACCAGTTGGTACTCGAGCATTTGTCTACTAAAGGCTTCTTCTTTCTGTTGCTTCTCTTCAGGACATGGGCTTTCATAATTCTCCATAATTTCCTACCAGTTGGTACTCGAGCATTTGTCTACTAAAGGCTTCTTCTTTCTGTTGCTTCTCTTCAGGACATGGGCTATCATAATTCTCCATAATTTCCTACCAGTTGGTACTCGAGCATTTGTCTACTAAAGGCTTCTTCTTTCTGTTGCTTCTCTTCAGGACATGGGCTTTCATAATTCTCCATAATTTCCTACCAGTTGGTACTCGAGCATTTGTCTACTAAAGGCTTCTTCTTTCTGTTGCTTCTCTTCAGGACATGGGCTTTCATAATTCTCCATAATTTCCTACCAGTTGGTACTCGAGCATTTGTCTACTAAAGGCTTCTTCTTTCTGTTGCTTCTCTTCAGGACATGGGCTATCATAATTCTCCATAATTTCCTACCAGTTGGTACTCGAGCATTTGTCTACTAAAGGCTTCTTCTTTCTGTTGCTTCTCTTCAGGACATGGGCTATCATAATTCTCCATAATTTCCTACCAGTTGGTACTCCAGCATTTGTCTACTAAAGGCTTCATCTTTCTGTTGCTTCTCTTCAGGACATGGGCTATCATAATTCTCCATAATTTCCTACCAGTTGGTACTCCAGCATTTGTCTACTAAAGGCTTCTTCTTTCTGTTGCTTCTCTTCAGGACATGGGCTTTCATAATTCTCCATAATTTCCTACCAGTTGGTACTCGAGCATTTGTCTACTAAAGGCTTCTTCTTTCTGTTGCTTCTCTTCAGGACATGGGCTATCATAATTCTCCATAATTTCCTACCAGTTGGTACTTGAGCATTTGTCTACTAAAGGCTTCTTCTTTCTGTTGCTTCTCTTCAGGACATGGGCTATCATAATTCTCCATAATTTCCTCCCAGTTGGTACTCGAGCATTTGTCTACTAAAGGCTTCTTCTTCGTTGCTTCTCTCTGTGACATGGGCTATCATAATTCTCCATAATTTCCTACCAGTTGTACTCGAGCATTTGTCTACTAAAGGCTTCTTCTTTCTGTTGCTTCTCTTCAGACATGGCTATCATAATTTTCCATAATTTTCTACCAGTTGGTACTTTGAGCATTTGTCTACTAAAAGCTTCTTTTTCTGTTGCTTCTCTTCAGGACATGGGCTATCATAATTTCAATTTCTACCAGTTGGTACTCGAGCATTTGTCTACTAAAGGCTTCTTCTTTCTAGTTGCTTCTCTTCAGGACATGGGCTATCATAATTCTCCATAATTTCCTACCGGTTGGTACTGAGCATTTGTCTACTAAAGGCTTCTTCTTTCTGTTGCTTCTCTTCAGGACATGGGCTATCATAATTCTCCATAATTTCCACCAGTTGGTACTCGAGCATTTGTCTACTAAAGGCTTCTTTTCGTTGCTTCTCTTCAGGACAGGGCTATCATAATTCTCCATAATTTCCACCAGTTGGTACTCGAGCATTTGTCTACCAGCTTCTTCTTTCTGTTGCTTCTCTTCAGGACATGGCTATCATAATTCTCCACAATTTCCTACCAGTTGGTACTCGAGCATTTGTCTAACAAAGGCTTCTTCTTTCTGTTGCTTCTCTTCAGGACATGGGCTATCATAATTCTCCATAATTTCTACCAGTTGGTACTCGAGCATTTGTCTAACAAAAGCTTTTTTCTATGTTTCCTTCTTCAGGACATGGGCTATCATAATTTCCATAATTTCCTACCAGTTGGTACTCGAGCATTTGTCTACTAAAAGTCTTCTTCTTTCTGTTGCTTCTTCAGGACATGGGCTATCATAATTCTCCATAATCTCCTACCGGTTGGTACTCGAGCATTTGTCTACTAAAGGCTTCTTCTTTCTGTTGCTTCTCTTCAGGACATGGGCTATCATAATTCTCCATAATTTCCTACCAGTTGGTACTCGAGCATTTGTCTACTAAAGGCTTCTTCTTCTGTTGCTTCTCTTCAGGAATATGGCTATCAAGTAATTCTCCATAATTTCCTACCAGTTGGTACTCCAGCATTTGTCTACTAAAGGCTTCTTCTTTCTGTTGCTTTCTTCAGGACATGGGCTATCATAGTTCTCCATAATTTCCACCAGTTGGTTCTCAAGCATTTGTTCAATAAAGGCTTCTTCTTGCTGTTTCTCTTCATGGGCTTTCATAATTCTCCATAATTTCCTACCAGTTGGTACTCCAGCATTTGTCTACTAAAGGCTTCTTATTTCTGTTGCTTCTCTTCAGGACATGGGCTATCATAATTTCCACTTCTACCAGTTGGTACTCGAGCATTTGTCTACTAAAGGCTTCTTCTTCTGCTTCTCTTCAGGACATGGGCTATCATAATTCTCCATAATTTCCTGGTACCAGTTAATTTCGAGTATTTGTCTACTAAAGGCTTCTTCTGTTGCTTCTCTTCAGAACATGGGCTATCATAATTCTCCATAATTTCCTACCAGTTGGTACTCGAGCATTTGTCTACTAAAGGCTTCTTCTTTCTGTTGCTTCTCTTCAGGACATGGGCTTTCATAATTCTCCATAATTTCCACCAGTTGGTACTCCAGCATTTGTCTACTAAAGGCTTCTTATTTCTGTTGCTTCTCTTCAGGACATGGGCTATCATAATTCTCCATAATTTCCTACCAGTTGGTACTCGAGCATTTGTCTACTAAAGGCTTCTTCTTTCTGTTGCTTCTCTTCAGGACATGGGCTATCATAATTCTCCATAATTTCCTACCAGTTGGTACTGAGCATTTGTCTACTAAAGGCTTCTTTCTGTTGCTTCTCTTCAGAACATGGGCTATCATAATTCTCCATAATTTCCTACCAGTTGGTACTGGAGCATTTGTCTCCTAAAGTCTTCTTCTTTCTGTTGCTTCTCTTCAGGACATGGGCTATCATAATTCTCCATAATTTCCTACCAGTTGGTACTCGAGCATTTGTCTACTAAAGGCTTCTTCTTTCTGTTGCTTCTCTTCAGGACATGGGCTTTCATAATTCTCCATAATTTCCTACCAGTTGGTACTCGAGCATTTGTCTACTAAAGGCTTCTTCTTTCTGTTGCTTCTCTTCAGGACATGGGCTTTCATAATTCTCCATAATTTCCTACCAGTTGGTACTCGAGCATTTGTCTATTAAAGGCTTCTTTTTTCTGTTGCTTCTCTTCAGGACATGGGCTTTCATAATTCTCCATAATTTCCTACCAGTTGGTGCTCGAGCATTTGTCTACTAAAGGCTTCTTTTTTCTGTTGCTTCTCTTCAGGACATGGGCTTTCATAATTCTCCATAATTTCCTACCAGTTGGTACTCGAGCATTTGCCTACTAAAGGCTTCTTCTTTCTGTTGCTTCTCTTCAGGACATGGGCTATCATAATTCTCCATAATTTCCTACCAGTTGGTACTCGGGCATTTGTCTACTAAAGGCTTCTTCTTTCTGTTGCTTCTCTTCAGGACATGGGCTATCATAATTCTCCATAATTTCCTACCAGTTGGTACTCGAGCATTTGTCTACTAAAGGCTTCATCTTTCTGTTGCTTCTCTTCAGGACATGGGCTATCATAATTCTCCATAATTTCCTACCAGTTGGTACTCCAGCATTTGTCTACTAAAGGCTTCTTCTTTCTGTTGCTTCTCTTCAGGACATGGGCTTTCATAATTCTCCATAATTTCCTACCAGTTGGTACTCGAGCATTTGTCTACTAAAGGATTCTTCTTTCTGTTGCTTCTCTTCAGGACATGGGCTATCATAATTCTCCATAATTTCCTACCAGTTGGTACTTGAGCATTTGTCTACTAAAGGCTTCTTCTTTCTGTTGCTTCTCTTCAGGACATGGGCTATCATAATTCTCCATAATTTCCTCCCAGTTGGTACTCGAGCATTTGTCTACTAAAGGCTTCTTCTTTCTGTTGCTTCTCTTCAGGACATGGGCTATCATAATTCTCCATAATTTCCTACCAGTTGGTACTCGAGCATTTGTCTACTAAAGGCTTCTTCTTTCTGTTGCTTCTCTTCAGGACATGGGCTATCATAATTCTCCATAATTTTCTACCAGTTGGTACTCGAGCATTTGTCTACTAAAAGCTTCTTTTTTCTGTTGCTTCTCTTCAGGACATGGGCTATCATAATTCTCCATAATTTCCTACCAGTTGGTACTCGAGCATTTGTCTACTAAAGGCTTCTTCTTTCTGTTGCTTCTCTTCAGGACATGGGCTATCATAATTCTCCATAATTTCCTACCGGTTGGTACTCGAGCATTTGTCTACTAAAGGCTTCTTCTTTCTGTTGCTTCTCTTCAGGACATGGGCTATCATAATTCTCCATAATTTCCTACCAGTTGGTACTCGAGCATTTGTCTACTAAAGGCTTCTTCTTTCTGTTGCTTCTCTTCAGGACATGGGCTATCATTATTCTCCATAATTTCCTACCAGTTGGTACTCCAGCATTTGTCTACTAAAGGCTTCTTCTTTCTGTTGCTTCTCTTCAGGACATGGGCTATCATAATTCTCCATAATTTCCTACCAGTTGGTTCTCAAGCATTTGTCTACTAAAGGCTTCTTCTTTCTGTTGCTTCTCTTCAGGACATGGGCTTTCATAATTCTCCATAATTTCCTACCAGTTGGTACTCGAGCATTTGTCTACTAAAGGCTTCTTATTTCTGTTGCTTCTCTTCAGGACATGGGCTATCATAATTCTCCATAATTTCCTACCAGTTGGTTCTCGAGCATTTGTCTACTAAAGGCTTCTTCTTTCTGTTGCTTCTCTTCAGGACATGGGCTATCATAATTCTCCATAATTTCCTACCAGTTGGTACTCGAGCATTTGTCTACTAAAGGCTTCTTTCTGTTGCTTCTCTTCAGAACATGGGCTATCATAATTCTCCATAATTTCCTACCAGTTGGTACTCGAGCATTTGTCTACTAAAGGCTTCTTCTTTCTGTTGCTTCTCTTCAGGACATGGGCTTTCATAATTCTCCATAATTTCCTACCAGTTGGTACTCCAGCATTTGTCTACTAAAGGCTTCTTATTTCTGTTGCTTCTCTTCAGGACATGGGCTATCATAATTCTCCATAATTTCCTACCAGTTGGTACTCGAGCATTTGTCTACTAAAGGCTTCTTCTTTCTGTTGCTTCTCTTCAGGACATGGGCTATCATAATTCTCCATAATTTCCTACCAGTTGGTACTCGAGCATTTGTCTACTAAAGTCTTCTTCTTTCTGTTGCTTCTCTTCAGGACATGGGCTATCATAATTCTCCATAATTTCCTACCAGTTGGTACTCGAGCATTTGTCTACTAAAGGCTTCTTCTTTCTGTTGCTTCTCTTCAGGACATGGGCTTTCATAATTCTCCATAATTTCCTACCAGTTGGTACTCGAGCATTTGTCTATTAAAGGCTTCTTTTTTCTGTTGCTTCTCTTCAGGACATGGGCTTTCATAATTCTCCATAATTTCCTACCAGTTGGTGCTTGAGCATTTGTCTACTAAAGGCTTCTTTTTTTTGTTGCTTCTCTTCAGGACATGGGCTTTCATAATTCTCCATAATTTCCTACCAGTTGGTACTTGAGCATTTGTCTACTAAAGGCTTCTTCTTTCTGTTGCTTCTCTTCAGGACATGGGCTATCATAATTCTCCATAATTTCCTACCAGTTGGTACTCGAGCATTTGTCTACTAAAGGCTTCTTCTTTCTGTTGCTTCTCTTCAGGACATGGGCTATCATAATTCTCCATAATTTCCTACCAGTTGGTACTCGAGCATTTGTCTACTAAAGGCTTCTTCTTTCTGTTGCTTCTCTTCAGGACATGGGCTTTCATAATTCTCCATAATTTCCTACCAGTTGGTACTCCAGCATTTGTCTACTAAAGGCTTCTTCTTTCTGTTGCTTCTCTTCAGGACATGGGCTATCATAATTCTCCATAATTTCCTACCAGTTGGTACTCGAGCATTTGTCTACTAAAGGCTTCTTCTTTCTGTTGCTTCTCTTCAGGACATGGGCTTTCATAATTCTCCATAATTTCCTACCAGTTGGTACTCGAGCATTTGTCTACTAAAGGCTTCTTCTTTCTGTTGCTTCTCTTCAGGACATGGGCTTTCATAATTCTCCATAATTTCCTACCAGTTGGTACTCGAGCATTTGTCTACTAAAGGCTTCTTCTTTCTGTTGCTTC
Organism: Ascarosepion bandense; assembly: GCA_037127315.1. NCBI lineage: Eukaryota > Metazoa > Mollusca > Cephalopoda > Sepiida > Sepiidae > Ascarosepion > Ascarosepion bandense. The sequence continues at coordinate 2,329,872 of JBBBDQ010001964.1, forward strand.
TCTTCAGGACATGGGCTATCATAATTCTCCATAATTTCCTACCAGTTGGTACTCGAGCATTTGTCTACTAAAGGCTTCTTCTTTCTGTTGCTTCTCTTCAGGACATGGGCTATCATAATTCTCCATAATTTCCTATCCTTCAGAACTCAAGCATTTGTCTTCTCACTATACCTTATATTCCATCTTCTCCTACTCAATTACTCGAGCTTGTTAGGTAAGTTTCTCTCTACCCTTCTTATCTGCTTTATCCTGTGAACATAAATTCCTCCCAGCAGTTTTCCCCATGTCGCATGGCCATTTTAACTGTCACTTTCTTTTATTTACCCTACAGTGTGAAGAAGAAAATAACAAATGCTATTTTAGTCAATATAACGAATGATTTGTCTAAAGGGATTTGTATACTCAGTCAGTTAAGTGCCATACATAATACACACTTGGGCGATCATGTCACTTTGGAGACATGACTGACTAGGCAGAAGATTTTCCTGCAGTAGGTTACCATTTCTTTTTGTGGTGGACTAGTTGCCAACCAAGGCTATAGAACCCATTCCCATCCTGCTATTCAGCTAGAGAGAAATGATGGATTTGTTGCATAAGGGTGCGTGTTCAAATCATGTCGGGGTCACCAGTGTAGTGTAGGGAGCTGGTTAATGTTTCTTTGATTTGGCCTTGTGTCATACTTAACCAAACTCCCTACAGCTTACAAGTTTTATCCAGAGTTGTAATCATCAAATTTATCAGAAGATTTTCATCAGAAAGTTGGTTGTTGGTTGGAATGTGTGGAATTGTGTGGAATTGTGTGGAATGTGTAAGAAGAATAAAATATACATTTTGCATTTTAAAATAGAAATTTATTAAAGGAGGAATAACAAGAATTCGTAGAAATTAATGTTCAATGAAAAAGTTAAGGTATCAAGAGTCTGTACAAAATGTTCGTAGTAGTAATTGAGATAAGGAGAAATAAGGAGAATTGTAGTAAGAGATAAAGAGAAATGTTAAAGTAGAAATCTATTAAAAGGAGGAATAACAAGACTTCATAGAAATTAATGTTCAATGAGAAAGTTAAGGTATCAAGAGTTGTACAAAATGTTTGTAGTAGTAATTGAGATAAGGAGAAAGAGAAAGAGTGTAATATAACAATCTAGGCCCACCCGAGGAAGTGAGGAAGCGGGGGCGTTTTCCGGCTGTTGAAAGGAACGGATGGTTGTTTGACCTTATTTCCGGCAGTAGCGGAAATGGCCACAAGAGGCAAACAGAACAGGTGTCTCTGAGAATTACGTGGGCGTGCGTAGGCGAGGCAAAAATCGGAAGTACCGGTTTGGAGATAAAAAAGACCTCGGGCACGGATTTCAAGACAGACGAGTCTGGACAGACGACAGTAGCAGTAGAGGAGCAACAGATACGACACCCCCCCGTCAACCCCCCCTTGGAAGCGCGCTCTCAATTCTCTGTCCTTGTGCCACACGGTCCATCGTCACTAATAAAAATATAACTCATATTTTTATATACACCCGTGTTTGTTGTTTATGGATATATAACAAACATCATTTGGTGCCTAAGTGACTTGGTTTTGAAACAACAAAACAGATTGATACGAACATCATTGGGTTTACCACGGCAACAGAATTACTGCCACCAGAAAAAAAGAAGACGAAAATATCTAGCAGCCGCGACTATAGACATCAACGAAAGGTGAGTGACTCATTGATTTAATAGTGTGTGTGTTCTCTGCTCGTGTTTATAATAAGTCCAGTTAGAAAAAAAAATGCATACTTTTGCCATTGAGAAAAATGGATTGTTCGGTAGAGAGATAGGGGGTCAGGAATACATGTAGAGAGTAGCAGTGGCGGAGAGAGCATAGGTTTGGGGGTTGACGGGTGGAAGGGGGTGTTGAAATTGAGTTAATGATTTTTTTTTTTGTTAATATTTTACCATATATGTGAAGTGAGTTTACTGGTATGTGCTTAATTAATATTACTTTTTATGGAGTAAGTGAAATGTAAACTTATGTAAAAGGAAGAAGTTGAGATATTTACCTGTCTGTAAGTACAAAACATCTGAGTTAATGTTTCGTAGAATAAATATTTAATGAAATAATTTTGTTTTGCGGACATTTCTACAAGCATAGAAATGACTTAAATGTTATCGAGAGTTTTAAAGTGTATTTTTAATTATGCAGTTAACAACAGCCAACAAAATCGCCAATTATAAATATATCTCAACATCGTTGCTTGAAAACAACTGCATTGTTTGGTTATTTCTTTGCGAATACACCGATTATATATATTCTTAAAACATTCACCCGCGTCTCAGTGTTTCGCGATATGAGTCAGATATTGAAAAGATATTTTGTTATCAATATGGTGGAATCGGATTATTTGGGGAGATTTGGGAAAATTAAATTAAAATCTAAAACTTATTTTTATTTACGTAAAAGTACTTCACTTTTATGCTTTTGTGCAGGTTCCCATCAATTCAACATCCTCTGTGAATTTTCATTTATGTGACTTGGGAAATATCTTTTGAAGATATATTAATTTCTGAAAACTAGTAAATACCTTGGAACAGGTAGATATGGAAAGATTTAGTGAAGGGTATGAACAACTCCCGAAGAAGTTGACGATAGGAGTCATTGCTGGCGTGGTCGGCGTAATAATAATCCTGGGAATAATAGCCAGGAAGCGGATTTTTAAGTGTAAAAGAAGCAACAGTGCTTCGGAAAAGGAAATTGAGTTATCCGCTGTGAATAGTACTCCGGGGTCAACGGGCGTTCAACACTCTGCGTTAAACAGAGAGATGTCAACAAATCAGATATGCTTGGTTTCGAATCCAGAGGAAGTAGTTCAGGGAATGGAAAGCATTGTACAAACTAAGGAACTACGAGTCACGGGTCCATTTTTTTAGACTAAATTAATATCCTCCACAAGTAAATTGCATGCGGATTAACGTTGGAATCAGGGTAATTTTCTTCATTTTCTATTGAACATTTCTCGGTCAGACTATGAATGATATGTACGGCAAATAATGACCATTTTTTTCTGTGTTCAAACATAGTATGTTTGAAATTAAATTAAATTAAATGAGGTTACGTGGTAACAATAAACTCAAGCAGAGACACGCATGGTGTTGGTCAAAGGTCATTTACTCGATGTCGGTTTGGAAACTGGGGGCGCGGTTACCGCCTATAATTACGTGGTTATACATCGGGGTGTCTACGCTTATGGACAGAGTCGAGAAAGAAAATGAACATTTTTAAGAACTTTGCCCAATTCTGTGAAAATGGATATTAAAAAAAAAAAAAAGAAAAAAAAGGAGGAGGAAAAAAGAAAGGAAAAAAGAAAAAGAAAAAAGAGAACAATGAAACATCGAGCTGGTAGAACAATTTTCAAGATGGACACGAACTGTTGGGTTGCCGATGTAGGCTCCCCTATTTTTTTTTTGTTTGTTTTTGTTGTTGTTTTGTTTGTTTCGACACATGTTTTATATAATTGTAGGGCTTATGTGGCATGGGGAGGAGAGTGAGGATGTTGCACTTAAAATGTTCTTAGGTGAACATTTTGGAAAATGGGTGGGCGAGGAATGTAATATAACAATCTAGGCCCACCCGAGGAAGTGAGGAAGCGGGGGCGTTTCCCGGCCGTTGAAAGGAACGGATGGTTGTTTGACCTTATTTCCGGCAGTAGCGGAAATGGCCACAAGAGGCAAACAGAACAGGTGTCTCTGAGAATTACGTGGGCGTGCGTAGGCGAGGCAAAAATCGGAAGTACCGGTTTGGAGATAAAAAAGACCTCGGGCACGGATTTCACGTCAGACGAGTCTGAGCAGAACCACAGAACACGAAGGAAGGCAGTTCACAGCTGCCCCCAATAGCATGCTGCTATTGTGGGGTACGCAATCCGTCAACCCTTGGAAGCGCGCTCTCACTCTCTGTTCACTAGGCTACACGGTCCATCGTTCATTAATAAAAATATCACTTGATATATTTTTATATACATGCATGTTTGTTGTTTGTCGCTATATAACAAGAGGACAATGTCCGAGTCGCTTGAAGTTGAAGTTACATTTTAGATGTTTGTCTCGCGGCTCCCATCTGACTCTCCGACTGACTGACGTTGATGAAGTCCTTTTATTGTAATCTAGATATTTTTGCACTTACTCGAAGTCCTTTTGGTCTTGCAAGTCGCTCCCATTCATCAAAAATAATTTTAACACCTACTTGCGAAATCTGGTTTCGACTTTTTCTTTAAGCAGATGGTCCATCCTTTTTTCTATTTGGGAAAACCAGGATTTCACACGTCATTGTGAATTTTTGTAAAAGTGAAAAAGAGAGTTGATTTTAATTATTTTCATATCCGATACAGATTAATAGTTTTCCCAACGGTATTTGTGCGTAAGTGAATGCAACGAATTCAACTGGAATTCGATCTCGTTTCGAACCAATACCCACTCCACCAAAACGCACATTCATATTCTACGAGGCGTTGAAGTTTGTTTTTTCTCTTGTTGTAAAAATAGGTACCGCCACGACGCCATTTTAAATAATTCAAATGACGTTCTTTGAACTTAAATTTCGGTTTTATTTGAACGCTAATCCAAATTTTAAAAAAATTTCTGAATATAAATAAAGTTTGTCATTTTTAAAACTTTTAAACTTTGTCACGTTCAATTGTCACTCATCGACTCATCGAACCGCCATTATTAACGAAAAATATAAACAATTGAATAAATTTTTAAAATCTCTTGAGAATCCAATATTTGTAGAGATATATCCCGAAGTCATTTAAGAAATTTAAGGATTAATTAACTTAATTTTTGCGAAAACAATGTTTGCCTTTTTACTTAAAATTTAATGAAAATAACGTTTATTTACACATGGTAGCCTATGGGGTCAAAGGAGAAAAAATGTAAAAATGTACCTCTGACATTTTGGTAGGAATCAGGACGAATTTTACAGTATGTTCACACTCGATGTTACATAATTTTTTACTGAAATAACAACTTCATGCATTTTTTTAAAAATATATAACTCTAAAAATTGCCGAACGCGCCCCAAATGAAAAAGTAAAGGGTGTGAAGCAGGTCCACCCCATCCCAGTCTAATAAAATAATCCATATGGGAAGCTGACACCTCCAGAAAATGACCCCCATGAAAATAAAATGTACGTATTTGTACACACCCCAAGGTCGTAACAGAATCAGATCTTAATTGGAGTAGATAGATCTATCTATCTATCGCCCGGTTCACACTCCACCCACGTCTATTGAACAGGTTAAGAGGCTCATCTCTTGTTCCCTGTTTAGGATGTGGTTTCCGGCTTTCTCTTTTCCAATCTTTTCACTCTTACGCAGCCCCCTGCACATCAGTGGCGTTACCACCTTGCTCGGGGTGATAAGATTAAAAAAAAAAAAAGAATCTGACACAAAGTCGAGGTTTAATGCGCGAAGCTGTTCAAAAATTGCTCCATCGGCACCCCCCCCCCCTTTTGAGGACGCCAGGTAAAGATCCCCAACCCTCTCCTGAATGAAAGGTACTGACCTGATAGCCCACTGAGCTTTGAGCTAATATTAATTTCAAACTATCCCGGATGGTGAAAATGATGTTTAAGACAACGATATATATATATATATATATTTTATCATATCACCCCGAGCAAGGCGGTAACGCCCCTGATGTGCAGGAGGTTACGTACTAGTGAAAAGATTGGAAAAGAGAAAGCCGGAAACAACATCCTAAACAGGGAACAAGGGATGAGCCTCTTAACCTGTTCAATAGACGTGGGTGGAGTGTGAACCGGGCGATTCTTTAACATAGTCCATTTGGTCGTAAGATACCGACTTTTTAATTTTTTTTTTAAATCTTTGGCATTTAGTGACTGGTATGTTTGTATATGGGGATTTGATATCGCAGCTAGCCATGTTTTTTTATTCGTCATAGGAATTATTACGTTTTTGTGTTTTGATGAAATCACTGGGATTTTTTTATATACTGAGCTGATTCTTCCGAAAAGGAGACTTAAGCTTTCTTTTCGCTATGACTTTTTTGCTAATTTGTGATATGCATCGTTTACCCTCCTCGTAACACTCAGCTAACCACCAATCAATAGAAAACCTTAGACATGACAAATATTAAAATATTCAGAGGCTTCTATATTTCTTTTAATAATTGATGATGAATAAATGATTTTTAACATGTCTATACGAGAAAAGATTTAAAATTGTCTATTTTACAGGGACTGGCAAAAGAGCCTTTGTTTTAAAAAAAAGAAAAAAATTAATCACCCACCCCCAACGTGAAAATGATGTGTAAATCCTTACTCACTAACTTAGGCGAGGATCACCCACTCACAGGGATGTGTTTTGAGAAGTACGGCATATTTAGGAAACGTTGCCTGTTTTAGCACAAGGCCATAATAAGTGTGACCCAATGGAAATAATTTTCAGTACAGGCTTGTAATAAATCATTACTCGCATTTTTGAATACATTAGTTGCATATGTAAGTTCCCTTTCCGTCTGAATAGCATTTAATTAATACCTTTTATTTATTTCTCAAGAGAAAATGTTCTAGACGCTATGCTATTAAGTTTTCCTTAATTAATAATATACAAAGTTATGCCAGGTCAAATAAAAAAAAAACTCCTCTACATTTCATGTTTCTTTGTGTCAAAGCGTTGAGCAAAAAGACGCTCTAGAGGTTGATGTGGGAGCCTCAACGTGGTGTAATGGTTAGCAAGCTTGTCTCGTTAGTTTCTATTACAACTGAGTAGTGAGTTCGATCCTCACTGGGTGCCCCATACTTTCGGCGTTGTGCCACATCTAAGTGACGCTTAGAAAATCTATTAAATTTACGAGTAATTGCTTAGATATTATATTGTTACATATATTCGTTTGCTTTTTGTAAGAAGCAAAAAAAATGTCGTGAAAGATTATTCTTCGAGGTCATTTGCAGACTAAACTATCGCCCGGTTCACACTCCACCCACGTCTATTGTACAGGTGTAGAGGCTCATCCCTTGTTCCCTGTTCAAGATGTGGTTTCCGGCTTTCTTTTTTCAAATCTTTTCACTCTTACGTAGCCCCCTGCACATCAGTGGCGTTACCGCCTTGCTCGGGGTGATATGATTAAAAAAAAAAAAGAAATCAGAAAAAAAGTACGAACAATTATTGTCGCAGGGTCAATGGTCACCCATGAGAAATTAATAATTACAGTAATATAGAATTTTGTTTATAGATGAGAAAATAAAGTTTGTGCCCCTGGAATCTGTGTTTTGTTAAAATAATAAATAGAAAATGCCAACACAATAGTGTTTATACAACTTTGATTAAAAAAAAATAGACAAAGAGTAAATTGTTTATTCCCGGGAGAGTTGAAACTGTACTTTAAAAGTGTGTCATGGGGTGCGTTGGTGTGATCGAACTAAGAAGTTAATAGTTATGTACCATTTAATAGAAAAATAACATTACCATTTTTTTTTTGAGAATTGAGATTCAAGTGTTTTCCTGATAGTTGGTTGTTTTGTTTTTATGGCATACTAGCAGGATAGCCCGGCGTTGTTCGGGTGTAATGAAAGCTTCCAAACTAATCCATGGTTCTGGAGCTCAGACTCTTTGGACATTAGCACGAAAGACTAAAAAAGCAATAGTTGTTTCCAGTTAAAGCAAAACCGTAGACTGAAAGAAAAATGAATGGATGGCAGTCTAATTTTGATTTCCTGGTATCGATATCAAATAAATTCTTTCGTTGTAAACTGAATTTTGAAGGCTAAATAATTCCTCTGAGTAAATTGTATCATGGCTGAGACTAAGGACTACAATTTTACCTGTATATAGCCAAACCCGAAGCAAAAACTAAAATAAAAGGGCTGAAAAAATAGACATACAGGCAGATACACACAAACATCTTGCCTTTTATATATATATATATATATATATATATATATTATCGATTTTATGCTCTATTGTAATAACTGCAACCTTGAAACTTCTGAATATCGTTTCTTATATCTTTGTCTGTGAGTCTATCAAATTTTATTAAAATCGGACCACTCCTTCTATAACCCGATTTTTTTCGATATTTATCGGGGGTACCTCGACACAAAACCTAGCTAAGAACACTCGCAGACGCTTATAGTACGACTGTGTAAATTTTCAAGAAAATCGGTTCGGAGTCTATAGGTAACGGGGAGACACACACACAGACAAAATTCCATTTATAAATAAGTTTAGATTAGAAAGATCAACATCGGTGGGTTATTTAATGCCAACTAAATTTTATTTATTTATTGCTGGTAATACTTTTTTCTTTTCAAGAATTTATTGTTGTTTTTAAGTTTTGTGTCTAGTAATACTTTTTTCTTTACGAGTATCAAGATTCATTTTTAAGGGCAGGGTCCCCAAGTCCTACCCTTGTTATCTAGCCCATAACTGGAGGGAAGGGACGGATTAATACCTTTCCCAAGAGTACCAGTGCTTAAGTGAATGTAGGGTATTCACCAACTGGAATTCGAACTCGGCTCACCGATTTCCCTTTCCGAGCCGATATCCACTGCACCACAACGCACATCCGTCACTAAACGCTTACAGCACCTGGTATTCCCAAGCGGTTACCCATCTAAGTACTGACCAGGCTCAACATTGCTTAACTTCGGTGATCGAGCGAGAACCGGTGTATTCAACGTAATAGGCCGTAAGCCCTTTTCCTGGTAGAAAGGCACATATGCAATTAATGTTTCTAGAACACAGTTGGTGATAGATTACAAACTGTATACGCTTTTGATATTTTTTTCACTCAGGCGCTATACGACCTTTTAAACAGTTTCTTTAGACATTTTTCCAGGCTGTCACACACATAAACAAAGGCGATTTCATTAAATTTACTTAATGCTTTCTGGATAATTAGTTTCATATTTACACAAATCTTTCGCCATATTGACAAACATAAACTCAGCCTTTAGAAAGAGAAAGCTTGATGTTGTTAGTCGTGGTAAAATTTGTTTTATAAGCTCATAGTTGTAAGAAAAAAAGTACTGATTTATTATGCAAAATGAGTCTTCCGATAAGGTAGTTAATGCTGGACAATCTCTTCTTCACAGACAAAGAAGAGACTTGAAGTAAAAACAATGTGGTTTCACAGAAATCTGTTGGAAATACCACCGTGGAGAGGTGTTGAGCATGTTTGCGAATAGCCATGTACTTAAACATAATGGAGCCCACCGATAATGAAAGAAAATTCTGTTGAACAAACAAGAATAAAAAGATTTTGTTTGTAATAAATTTATTTAACGAGAAGAATCGTCATCAGTTTTGCTGTTTTTATGTTTGAAAGTTCTTCATAAAAGTTTTTCTTTTGAATGTGTGTTTATAGAGATCAACTGTTTTAAAATCAGGCAAAATGATTTTAAATGAATTTTTTGGTAAGAGAAAATACGTCTGCTTTGCTGTGAGTGTGCCTGTTAGTAGTAAGTGATAAGTTACTCCCTTGGCGAGGAAAAGAAGGGTAGTGGTTTCTTTGATCTTCTTTCTTTGCCGACAGTCAGTCAGTTAAGTGCCATACGTGATACACGCTTGGGCGATCATGTCTCGAAAGAGACATGACTGACTGGGCAGAAGATTATCCCGCAGTAGGTTGCCATTGCTTTCTGCGGTAGACTGGTTGCCAAACAAGGCTATAGAACCCAATCTATCCTGTTATTTGACTCGTAGCTAGAGGGAGAAGATATGCATTATATTATTAAGTAGCGAGTAGTGTGTGATCAGTTTATTACTTCATAACAATATAAAACTGATCCCTCACTTTATGCCCAGTAAAAGCCTTAATCATGTTTCCAACTATCATATTCAGTCAGTCAGTTAAGTGCTATACGTGATACACGCTTGGGTGATCATGTCTCGAAAAAGACATGACTGACTGGGCAGAAGATTATCCCACAGTAGGTTGCCATTGCTTTCTGCAGTAGACTGGTTGCCAGCCAAGGCTATAGAACCCAATCCATCCTGTTTTTTTACCCATAGCTGGAGGGAAGAGACGGATTAATACCTTTCCCAAGGGTATTTGTGCGTAAGTGAATGCAATGAATTCAAATGAGTAAAAAGAAAAGAAAGAGAACGAATGACTGTAATAAAAAAAGAGAAAGTGCGAGAGTGAGAAAACGTATGTCTCTTTGGCATTGGTTCCAATAAACAGCTGAAATCTCTCTGCCTAGCGACCTAATTTCAGGCTATTTCTACGTTTGTGAAAGGTAGAAATGGATCAACTTCTAGATTTTTCACTAACTCCTGACTGGTTAATAAATGAGAGATTGTATCCAATTTGTTTTCAAAGACGTTTGCACATGGCAAAATTTGGTGAATCAACTGTCTCATGAAAAAAAGCCTTTTTTTTTTATTTGTGAATGAATAAATGTATATACTGTTTTTATTGGTGAATGAAAATCCGTAGGTGTGTGTAAGCTTGGATTTTTCATGCAATCAGATTTTACGAGATCCAACACCATAAACCGAACACGTGAACCACAACGAAGTTTTAGGGAAAATTGAAACAAAAAGGCACCAAAAAGAAAGAGTTGAAATTTCTAATATGAGGAAATAAGGTTTAGAGAATTTGAGACTCACAGAATAGATTGACAACGAGAGAGAGAGAGAGAGAAAAAAGTGTGTGTGTGTGAGAGATTGTTTTTCGAAATGCACAATTTTGTGTATCCTTTGGTCTAAAAATGTTGCCCTTTGTTCTGGAACATTTGAAATGAATTGAGAGCAAAATAGTGCATAACCAACCCAAATGAACATCAAAACGGTTTAGGAGAGATAGCAAAAAGACAAATTTTACCCCAAGACGAACGAGCAGCACCAACACCCGAGAAAAATTCTATCACATTCCTTAAACCAAATTTCTAAATATTTCGCAATATCCAGAAATAATATTTCATCTATTCTATGACTTCCGTTCAGTCTATCTAGAACAACCTCAAAAATAGCCATACAATGACCAATTGAAATCAAATTTTGGAGAGAAGTGCAAACAGGTAAAGGGCTACAAATACAGTTGTTTACTGGGGTGCATAGCTTAGTATCATAAATTTTCATTCATTTTTTTTTTCATTTAAAAGATATATATACAAAATATTCCCACTATTTTAAAAAGAATTTATTTTGGTTTACGAAATTGAACGAAATGTACAGTTTGTAAATCTCAACAACAAAAAAATAAAATAATAATATCGATAACTTCAACAATACTAAATACTGTGCCAATTTTAACATGCATTAGCGTGTTACCGTGGAGAGCTGGTTCATGTTTCTTTGATTCGGCTTTGTGTCTTACTTAACCAAACTCCCTACAGCTTACAAGGTTTATGCAGAATTATTATCAAGTTTTCATCAGAAGGTTGTTTGTCGGTAGGTTGGAATGTGTGAATTAGTGTAGAAGAGTGGAATGATAAAATATACATTTTAAACGTTAAAATAGAAATTTATTAAAAGGAGGAATAACATAAGTTGTAGGAGTTAATGTACAATTAGAAACATTAAAAAGAAGTTAAGGGTAGAGTTCGTAAAAAATGTTCGTAGTAGTAATTTTTGAAAGAGATAAGGAGAAAGAGAAAGAGGACAATGTCCGGGTCGCTGGAAGTTTGAAGTTACATTTTAGATGTGTGTCTTTCGCTGCTCCTATCTGAGTCTCTGACGCTGCGAAGTCATTTATATGTTCTTCTGAATTTCGCACTGGATCGCTAAGTCCTTTCAAGTCTTGAAATCTGGTTTCAAGCACATGGTTAATCCCTTTTCTGTATGGGAAAACCAGGATTTCACACGTTATTGTGAATTTTTGTAAAAGTTAAGAAGGTTGATTTTAATTAATTTCTTATCTGCTACAAGTGTGTTGCAAAAAAAAAACAAACAAAAAAAACAGTTCATTAAATTTGACACTCAGAAGACATATTGAAGTCAAGAGGGACAGAGGGAATCAGTGCATCGTCTATGTAACGAGCTTGTGTAAATTAAGTACCTCCACTCATCTTCGGTCCTTAACTTTTAATGTGATTTTTTTTAAAAATAAAAAAGCTTTCTTCAAGATTTCATTTTAGCTTCAATTGAAAGCTAAATGAGTAAATTATTGATTGGAATTCCAACTTTTTCAGAGTTTTCAAAAGTTATCGTTGTTTTCATCTGTTTTTAACAGGTTGATGTGTCTGTAAACAAAGTTAATTCTCGGTTTTAAAAGTCTTCCAAAAATAACCCTACACCTGTGACACATTATTTTTGAAAAATTAGAAAATTTAAAGTTAAATTACTCTGATTTGAAATAAGTATTACTTGCTTATAACATGAAATTTAGAATACAAGTATTTCTTGATCACGGAGGTCATATTTTCCTGACGTGTTAAGTGATTGATGACAGCCAGATGTTGACAAACTAAATATGGTTAAACAGAATTGACATAAATTTATGAAACCTAAGTGAACAATTTTGTAAGGGAACAGGCCCTGAAACACGTGACCTTTAATGATATATCATTTTTGACATTTCATAAAAAAAAAAAAACATTTCTATGCTCTCGCAATTTTTAAAAAATTATATTAAAAAACTTGGTGCGTGAAGATTTGTATTAAGCTTATCAATTTTCAATTAGTAAATATAGTCTTCACTTAACTTAATAACCTAATACAGACAGTGATTGGGAAACACAATAAGAGATTTTCATAACTTTATAAATTATTATACTTAAAAAATAAAAATGAAAACAATTCTTGTAGAAATTAATTATTTATCAATTTTTTTTATTATTAATTACAAGCTTATCCAAATAAAAAAAATGATAGTTTTTTTTAGGTACCGCCACTAAATTGATGAAAAACAGCATAGTGTGATTAAATATGACCCCAAATTTAATAAAAACAAACTTTTTCAATCAAAATGTGTATATCATTATTAAGAGAAAAGATCAAAGTATTTTTTAAAATTTTTAATCCCTTGTAACACGTTCAAAAATTTGGTAAAAAATATTGCTTTGATTTCAGTTCGTGTGTAAGCAAATCATTACGAGAGTTTAAAATGGAAAACGTAATTATACAAAACAGTTTTTTTTTTTGTTTTTGTTTTTTCAGATGACAAATACATTAATTTGGAAATTTTTGCAAAAATCAAATGATTGTCAGATTTTAATGAAACTGTCAGGACTTATTCACAAATGAATTAAATTATTTTTGAAATTATTATTTTTTGAAAATCTTGGTAAAAAGATTAATTTTTTTTTATATCTGTTACCCCCACCTCCATGTAAATTCATGAAATTTTAAGAAATTAAATTTTGTTGCGAAAATTGGTTTTTACTAGTGCCATGCGTGATACACGCTTGGGCGATCATGTCTCGAAAGAGACATGACTGACTGGGCAGAAGATTATCCCACACGACAGTAGGTTGCCATTGCTTTCTACGGTAGATTGGTTGCCAGCCAAGTCTATAGAACCCAATCTGTCCTGTTATTTAACTCATAACTGGAGGGAAAAGACGGAATACCTTTCCCAAGGTTATTTGTGCGTAATCGAATGCAATGAATTCAACTGGAATTCGAATTCGGCTCACTGATTTGTCGTTCAGAGTCGATGATCCCAAAATACACCCTGACTAACGTAGCGTAAAAAAAAAAACGGCAGTGGGAAAACAAAATTAAAAATATGAAAAAATAGGTTAAGGATTTAAAAAAAAAAAAAAAAAAAAAAAAAAAAAAAATTACGTTTTAAAAGTTCATTTGGTAAATTTTTGTTTTGTTCCCCGAAGGCCTTTACCCCTTCAAATCTTTCGAAAACATCCTTATTTCCGTGCAAATGTAAATGCTGAACTCAAATCGATAATTGTTTATTGACGAAACCTAACTTTTTTCAATTTTACAACCAGAAAAATATCGAACTTCTTTTCGCTGTTTATCTCACCCCGTAACCACGGTTCAAAACATGTTATTCACTGCTGAATGACTTCACGCGTAGATTGGCGATTTTCCGACCAATTTGCCTTCCTTTTTGCTATTCATGCGCGGAAATTGAGTTCCGAACCCAAACAAATCGCGGACTAATCTCTCAAAAGAAATAAACGGGCCGAAATAAGTATCCTATGCCCCAAGTCATTCAGCGGTGAATCAGATACGAAAATGGTAGTAAGGGGTGACATATAGTCCGAGTTTTTTGTGGTCGAAAACAGGAAAAATGGTAGGTTTCTTCAATAAACAATTATCAATTTGATTTCAGCATTTTGCACGTAATTAAGGAAGTTTAGGAAAGAATTGACGGGGTAAAGGCCTTCGAGGAACAAAACAAAAATTTACCGTTCATTTACAAATGGATAAAAAAGGGATCTTTTACAGCTAAAAATGTTGATATAAAATTTCAATTTCATTCAAATACTCCCGGTTTATCTGTAATTCAGTGTCACGGTTGTCAGTCGGTTGACATTTACTCAAACAACAATACAATTATTTACAGTACACGGTTGTTAACCCAGCAATTAGCATTATACTTGGGCACCTCAAGGTGGGTGTAATGGTTAGCAAGCTTGTCTCACTAGAATCATTACAATTGAGTTGTGAGTTCGATCCTCACTGGGTGCCCCATACTTTCGGCCTTGTGCCACATCTAAGCTGCGCTTAGAAAATCGCATTAGCATTATACTTTTCAGAAAAATCATTAACCCTCCCCGTGACCTATCTATAAACTATCAGCAGTCCCGTCTCTTTTAAGGCGTGTCTCAAGCCAGTGAGAAATTTAGTTGTGCACGATCGCTCCTAACAGTGTCTCGTGTGCTTAGCACTTTTTATTACTACCTTCGACGTTAGCAGAAGAAAAAAGTTTTTCCCTGAATGTCCCGTTAGAAACCGACTACAATGCCTTTACCGATGTCGCATAATTGTTTTGAAAACGAAATGAGAATGTCTCCGATAAAGTGGGGCTTCTTTCAGGAATGCTACATGTTGAGCTTTGTCAAAAAGAAAAAAAGATCTCTACCCTTCCAGTTGGACCGGTGCCATTTCCACCTGCCGCCAATCGACACTGACACCATGCAACCCAGTTCACTTCAAGTAGAAAACCCCATCGTTACCGACAGGGACGGTAACAAGAACGTTTGATTCTGATTGAAATGGAATGAAACAAACATTTGGTAAAAAGAAGACAAAAAAAAAAAAAGACAAAGATAAACGAACTTTTCTTTTATTCACTTTTTTTTTTTTTTTTTTTTGGTGATTTATTTGAATTCATGTTTTTTTTCTATAAAAAATTTCTTTCATCTGAAAATGTATCTTTTGCCTTTTGAAAAGAACTTAACAAAAAGGGACAAAAATACTGGCCTCTTTGAATAAGATGAGGACTTCGTCATTTTGTAGTGTTTTTGTTTTCTAAATAGAATATTTGTGTTCTAAAAAAAAAATACTAATGCTGAGAAGTTCTCGGCCGACTTACCTGACCAAATATTTTTTCTCTCTCTCTCTCGATGTGATGTATTCATTTTTAATTTAACTGAAAATATTTGTATTAAAATGTTTTTCTCTAATTCCGTGTACATCGATTCATTTCATTTAACACGAATTCTATTATCCACGTTTCACAATTTTGATCGCTAAACCGGCAAAAACGATGCAAAATTTTGTCAACTATCAGTTTTTTTTTACACTGAAAATCACGGATTTGGGGCATTTGTAACGTTAATTTCAACTTTCACTGTAGTGTAGCATGACATTTTTTCTAAGATTTAGATTTTAGAATTCAAAAGTGACTTTTTTTCTACCAAGTTTAGATTATTTCTATTTTTTTTATTTATGAAAAAAAAAAAAAAATCATTTTCTCTACTGATAACTAAACTGATGTTTATTTATTTATTTTTATTTATTTGTTTTTTGTGATGTTTAACGATTATTTTTCTTTTGAAACATTCGCTCTTGTTTTGATAGCTTGGGAATCTCGGGTGGAAACCTCGTGCGCTTACCTAAAACTGCATTTTTTTTTTGCCCCAGTTTCTTGTTTACATGTACGGCCCAAGAACCACTCGAGGTAGTGGCCTACACACTAAGAGGCCACGTCATCTATTCGCTAATCGTTGGTTGTTTTGAAAAATGATTATCTTTAACTTAGTTCATAAGAGTATCTCTGTATCATACCTTAGGAACACCATTCAGGTCTTTGAGTCATGTCTCGCCACAATTTCCTGTTCTTGGTAAACTTTTTTTTGCTATTCCCCCCCCCCATAACCTGTTCTGCCAACCATTTCCAGATTTTTCCACTAATTTGCTGAAAAAACAGCATATCCTGAAGAAAGGTCCTAATAAAGAGGAAAGACTAAATTTAATTATCTTTTCTTTTCCAACACGTTCGAATTTTTTTTTGTTAAGATTTTTTTGTATGACCAGATTTTTTTTATCAAAGTTTATTTTATAAAATTTATCATCCGAAACTCATTTTTTATGTAATAAAGATCAATAATTGGTACATTTTCGTTTTAGGACCCTTCAAATTTATCCGAAATAGTCTTATTTCCGTGCAAATGTATATACTGAACTCAAATCAACAACTAGATATTGAAGAAACTTACCTTTTTTGATGTTAACGACCAGAAAAAATCGGACTTTTTCTCGCTCTTTTTGACAGCCATTACCGGCTTACATTCGCTGCTGGCCTATTTACTTCCTTTAAAGTTTCTTGCAGAAATTAGTACGCGAATTTATTTTCCTTCCATTTTTTTGTACTTAATTTCAGAAGAAAGTTAACTTTCAGATATACGAGAATAAGTGATCCTTGTAGTTTTACCTAATTTTTTTCAGACGAAAGTTAACTTTCAAATATATGAAAATACCGACAAATAAAATTTGCTTCATTGGCTCCCTAGATTTTTTTTGAGGAAAGTTAACCTTCAAATATATGAAAATATGTGATAAGTGTACTTTTCTTAATTTTTAAGAAAGTTTATTTAAAATTTTTGCAGAAATGTCGAATTGCACAAATTGTTCCATTTTTTTTTGCCATTTTTTTTTTTCCGGGTACTTCAGAAAGTTTTTTTTTTGTTTTTTGCTGACCATAAGCAGACTACCACCACGTTTCGTTGTTTTTCAGTTTTATAGAACTTTTTTCAGCGCAGTCCTATCGATTAACCCCTTAGCTTTACGATTGCCAAAAATAATTTGCAAAAATTTCAATATTTAAGCAATTTCTTTTTTTTTGGGGGGGGGGTGACCAGTTTCTCATACAACCTTATAGTGGATTGAAAATGGAGGATCGATTTACAATACATTAACGTTGTATGAGAAACTGACCCCCCCCCCCACCCCCCCCCCACACACAAATTTGTTTAAATATTATAAATTTTCAAATTTTTTTTTTTGTAACAATCGATAGGACTGCGCTAAAAAAAAAAAAAAAATTAAATTAAATGTGGTGGTAGTCCAAGTTTTTTCCTTAATTTTTACAGGCTCGTGAAATTGCACAAATTGTTCCATCAAGATGTACGAAGCAATTCAACGCTTTCGAATGAATTAAGAGGCTTCAGTCGAATTTCTTCGACTACACGGAATATTACCGTCCTCCGTGGAATGCCCTCGATGCCAATCGCCTTGCTCGTTGCGTGCCAACGAGAAAGTATGGCATTGCAGAAAACCTATCCAGTCCTAGCAGTTCTAATCATCCTAACAGCTGGAAAACAGAATGTGGCTTCAATGTTAGTGATAGGAAAAATACATTTTTGGAGAAGTCACGATTGCCTGCGTGGAAAGTGTTACTTTTTGTAACACATTTCCTTGGTGCCACAGGAGAATGTTCGAAAACTTGGACATTGCGAAAGAAACTTAAGTGAATTGGCGCTCCTTCTGCAGTGAGGTGTGCCAGTTTTTGGCTAGAAAATGTGCAGCAGAAGTTGGGTGGACCCGGTGTCGAGGTAGAAATCGACGAAACAGTTGTCGCAAAACGAAAATATAATCGGAGATGTCAATTGAAAATGGTCTGGCTATTTAGCGGAATCGAAAGAGTCTCAAGGAAGACCTTTACGGTACCACTTACGTCTGAAGGAGAAGCCAGGGCATGCCCATACCCTTGTCCCATTGATTATGCAACACATCTGACCAGGTGATTGCTGTGTATGTGCGGATACCGAAACACGGCTATACCATAACCTCCGATATATATTACCAAGGCCTGTTCTATGATTAAAGTTGACTTGCTGACGTCACACTTAGTAGAGTCCTGTTTTATTTACTACACGTCATCCGTGAGGGTTGACTTATTTTCAGAACCAAACATGCCTTCCCCTTGTGTGGTACCAAATTGCAAAGGGAATTATAAAAATGGACCGAAAGTTCATTGTTTTTCGTTTCCAAAAAATAAACATTTATTTGATAAATGGAAACATGCCATTAAAAGGGAGAATTTTACCCCAAGTCCATTTAGTGAGTAGTTAACATTTTAATCACCATTTATATTTCAACAGGCGCTAAAATCAAAATTTGTTAAAAAATTAGTTTTGCCGTAAAAGCACTTTGTTTATATCTTTTAAATTAACACAATAAAATAAGTTATTTTTATTTCTTTGAATAAAATTGAAAATTAAAAAAAATATCTGAATTAAAAAAAAAATTAAATATGGCTATTCGTTCGTAAGTTGTTTTTTTTTTTTTTTTCGAAATGTTTTAAAACTTAAACTGAAGCCGAAAAAAGTTGTTAAACATTATATTTTCTAAAAATATTTGAATTAATTTTTTATTGATATTTTATTTCAGAAAATAGTGTTTTCTTTTCAATGAAATGTTTAAAAATTCTTAGAAAACGAAAGTAAAACTTAACTTTTCTGTACTTGCAACTTTATGAATCATTTTTAAACATGAAAAAATATTCCTGAATTCAATTTTTTTTCATTCTTTTTCTTGTATTAACAAAAACTACAAAATTTACTTTTTAGTCAATTTTAAAAGAATTTTTTATTTTTAAGGTTTTTTTTATTTGAAAACTCTGAAATTAAGTTAAAGTCAAGTCACTATTACCGCAAATTTAAACTTGAAATGAAAATGATTTAAATTTTGTTTAAACCTATTATTTCTGAATAAGTTTTTAATTTATTTGAAACATAAAGGCCTAAATCACACCACACTTGAATTTTAAAACCTAATTTTTAAAATATTTAATTTTTAGAAAATATTTAGCACAAAATGAACACCCTCAAAAAATATTTTCCAAACATTTTTTTCCTATTTTTGATAATTTGAAAGTTAATTATCGATATTAATCCATAGAAAAAAATTGGAAATAAAAAATTAGAATTTTAACTCTTATGGTTGGTTTAGGGATTTTTAATCCTTAAAAAAATTAATTATTAAGTAAACATTAACCAAAAAAGAGTTTTGCAAAAAAATGATTTTTTTGTGAACAGTTTAACATCATAAATGAAATAGAAACATTACTTTTTACTTTTAAATTAAAAATATGAAAATTTAAGCAGTGTTTGTTAAATTGTTTTTAGAATTTAGACGAATAAACGAAACTTTTTGTCTTTAAAACTGTTTATTTACAAACACGACCGACAGTCAGCAGTCAACAATGATGTTTGTTTATATTTTCTTATTAATTATTGTTTTTCTTAATTTTAATTAAAATTAATAAAACCCGCATAAATCAAAACATGTCTTTTTTTTTTCTTGTTACATTTTAAAAAGTTTTAAAATCTTTATTAAAAAAAACGACTTTGTGATTATCAACATTGTCATCAAGCGAGAGACACGGCTGCTACGCTGATTGAAGGCTCTACTCCCGTGACGTCACATTTCATCGCTCAGACCTTGGTAATATCGGAGGTCGTGGCTATATACGCACAAGCAGATAAACCATTCTGAACACTTAGTAGATCCAACAGACCAAAATCCACACGCAGACGGTTGAAAGACTATGGATGACGACTAAGTATAATAAAAAAAAATTGGGACACAAAACTGCTTATTTAAAGCAGTATATTTGCTTGTTTTCTATTTTTAAAAGCAATTTCTAAGCATCGTCAGCGCCTTCACGTTTTCCTGAGAGACGCGAGCAAAATTTATCAAGGACCCTAAAACTACTGCATTTTGTTTTTTAAATTGTCAATGTCATTTTTTCCATTTTGTAACTCTTAACTTTAAAATTGATGTAATTATTGCTTTATTTTCAATGTTAAGTATTAAAAAAATGCTTTACTGTACTACTTATTTTGTTCTTTTTGTTATTTATAATTTATAAGCATTTTCATATATTTGAAGGTTAAGTAAAACTACACTTATCACTTATTTTCATATATTTGAAAGTTACTTTCTACTGAAATTAAGTACAAAAAAAAAAGGATAAAAGAAAGACATGCAAATACACGCAACTTTCTGCAGAAATTGAGTACCGAAAAAACGTGTAGTAATTTTTGTAAAGAATTTAGAGTAAAGGAAGTAAATAGGCCAAAATTTTCTTCCTATGCTTAAAATCACTCAGCAGCGAATGTAAGACGGTAATGGCTGACAAAGAGCGAGAAGAAGTCCGATTTTTTTTTTCTGGTCGTTAACATCAAAAAAGGTAGGTTTCTTCAATATCTAATTGTTGATTTGAGTTCAGCATATCCATTTGCACGGAAACAAGACTTTTTTGGAAAAATTCAAAGGGATAAATGTCTTCCGGGTGCTAAAACGAAAATTCACCCAATAATAAAAAAAAATTGTATATATTATTTCTAGAAGTTTTGATAAAATTAATTGTAGTGGGCGTCAAAAAAAATTACCAAGATTTTCTAAAAATAATAACTGCAAATAATTTATTCCTCTGTGATTAAGTGTAGAAAGTTTCATTAAAATCAAACAATTAGTTTATTTTTGCATGAATTTTCAAATTAATGTGTCTTTCAACTCCAAAAAACGACTTGCAAACGCTTTATTTACTAGTCACATTACGTAAACATGGCGTGAATCGCTGGCGGAAAACAAAAAAATTTAGCTGAAATTTCAAGCATGTTAGAAAAGATTTTTACTATTTCCAGTAAGCAAAATATTCTGGTATATTTGAAATAGAAATTATATTTGATTTGGAATCCCAGCTGTTTCGAGTTTTTTTTTTTTTTACTTTCCATTTTGACAGCTTGACAAATTTATAGAGAAGAGTTAATAATTTTCAAAATAATGTTAGTCATTGTTTTACAATGACTAAATACTTTTTTACTCAATAGGTTCACTCTGTGCTTCTTTACTGTGTCACTGGCAACGAGGAAGGGTATAAATGATCTTCCCGAAGGTAAAGTTAAAGCTAATTGTTGGGTTAACAACCGTGTATATCGACTCGGAACGACAAATTGGGGAGCCGAGTTCGAATTCCAGTTGAATTTGTTGCATTCACTTATGCGCAAATACCCTTGGGAATGGTTTTAATCCGTCTCTTTCCTCCAGTTATGGGTTAAATAACAGGACGGATTGGGTTCTATAGGCTTGGCTGGCAACCAGTCTATTGCAGAAAGCAAGGGAAACCTACTGCGGGATAATCTAAGTCCTGTAGCATATAACAGAGAGAAAGGGAGAGAGAGAGTTCTTGTAAGTTTGTATGTATGTATGCGTGTAAGTATCTTTTTTTTTTATAATCATGTCACCCCCAAGCAAGGCATTTTACTGCCACTGTTGAGCAGAGGGTTACATAGGAGGTAAGTTATGAGAAAGATACAGGTTACAGGGGGTGTCAGGAAGAGGGTAGGAGAAGGATGAGAATACTGATGAGTGGAGTGGAAGAAGAAAGTAGCAAGAGAGAGAGGGATGCAAGTTAGTGAGAGAGAAGATGACTATTGACTTTACATTTGAATTCTTGAAGATTGTAGCTGTCGAGGAAGCAAGTAAACAGAAGTGAATTCCACAGGCGGGAAGTGCGAGAAAAGAAACTGATGGAGTAGAATTTGCGTTTACAATTTATTGGTTTCACAGTAAAAGGGTGGGACCTAGTTGCTAATCTTGAGTTAATTCATGTATGGGGAGTACCAGCGAGCTAAGTTCATCTGAGCACAAGCCATGAAAGTATTTGTAGAAAAGACACAGGGAAGCCACATTGCACTGGTGAGAAAGTGACTGTATCTGAGCTGCCAAGTCCAGATTGGTCATATTACAGATTCTTTGTTGGATTTTGTCAAGGACCTCTAGGTGGATAGCAGAAGCATCTGACCAGATATAGCAGCAGTATTCAATGCACGGTTGAATGGCAGGTTTGTATATGTGCAAGATTGTTTCAGTGATAATAGTGATCCTTTCAATTCTCTGTGGGGTTTTTAGTTGTCCAAAAATGTAGGGCATGAGAGAATGCATAAAATTATTTCATCAACTTTCTGGTTCCTTTGCCTGGTTGTCTGTGTCTTCTGTTTTTACACTTTTCTGAGACAAAAGAATTAATTCTTGAATTGGTTCTTGATTTCTGATTGGTTCACAGTCAGTCAGTTAAGTGTCATATGTGAAACACGCTTGGGCGATCATGTCTCGAAAGAGACATGACTGACTGGGCAGAAGATTATCCCGCAGTAGGTTGCCATTGCTTTCTGCAGTAGACTGGTTGCCGACCAAGGCTATAGAACCCAATCTTGTCCTGTTATTTAACCCATAACTGGAAGGAAGAGACTGATTAATACCTTTCCCAAGGGTATTTTCGCGTAAGTGAATGCAATGAATTAAACTGGAATTCGAACTCGGCTCCCCGATTTCTTGTTCCGAGCCGATATCCACTGCACCACAACGCATGCACATGCGTGACTCATTTGACCATCCCTTTTTCTTCACAATTAGGAGTGATGACCTTTTAATATATTTTATTTCTTTATTTACTTATTTTAATATTTTTGTTTTTTTTATTTCTTTATGGAAAAACCATTCTGGTTTGCCAACTTTAGATTTACTATTTAAAAAGATTTTTTTTGAAAGTGAACTTTTTATTTTTCTATCACGACAAGAAAATCTCATCACTCCTATCCTAGACATTGAATATAGCGCAATCAAAAACAAGAAAGACTCAAAACTGAATTTCAAAATTTGAATGAGATCTTTATTATATTAACATAAAAAATGAAAATACAAATTTTACAAAAAATGTTGCTCAAAAACTTCCTTTTGTACGACAAAAAAAATGCAAGATTACAAATTAAAAAAATAGAAATATAGTTCACAAAAAAGAAATTATTCAACAAACCTTCAATAACTAAAAAGAAATTTGAGAAGCTAAACTACAAATTGCCTTTTAGAAAAGTTTCAAAAACTTAAAATTTTTTAAACAATTTAAATTAAAAAATATTAAATTCTTTTAAAAAAATGTACCTACTTAATTGTAACTTGAAACAGAGCAGACATTGGCATGGTTCACCAGTGACACTGGTGAACCATGTCACCAAAATGAACCCAAAGGCAGATCCTTGTCATCCTTCAAAATAACTTGAAAGTAATAGACTTTTCTGACTTTCAATATCTTATCTTAATAACATATTGTCAATACAGAAAATGCATGGATAAAACTAAAACACAACCAAATCTTCAAGGATTACAAAAGGATCTGTCTTTTGGGTTCATTTTGGAAAAAGCTAAATAATTTTCTTATTTTCAAGCCTTTTCAATAATGAAAAGAGGAATTTAAATTTAATGCAAAAAAAAAAAAAAAAAAAAAAAGCTGGGAAAATTTAAAACTTTCAATTTAAACTTAGAAATCTATTAACAATTTTCAAGTAATTCTTTTTTCATTCTTCTTTTTTCACAAGAAATGCCAGCTTAAAGAAAAAGTAATGAATTTCTTTGTTTAAATAAACAAACACAAATGCACACACACACACACATATATAATAATTATTATTTGGCTCACTTTTAGATTTAGTTCGTATATATATATATATATATATATATATATATATATATATATCTCCTTTTTGATTTAGATCTGATGAAGCTTTGAATGGCAAAATTCATTATCATTTTGATCAAATCTATCCTCTCTTCTCATGCAACATTTCCACTAATCATATCTGAAACTTTGTCAGGATTTCAATATCCTACTTTAGTAACATATCTTTATATATTATATCTACATTTATTTATA
The DNA here is from genome assembly GCA_037127315.1 of Ascarosepion bandense. Taxonomy (NCBI): domain Eukaryota; kingdom Metazoa; phylum Mollusca; class Cephalopoda; order Sepiida; family Sepiidae; genus Ascarosepion; species Ascarosepion bandense. Next base: position 2,353,939 of record JBBBDQ010001964.1, read on the forward strand.
ACTAGCAGTAAATACCTGGTGTTGTACGGGATGGGAAGAGTAAGAATTCCCATGGGCAATTTAAGCGTTGGTCTTAGTAAAGGGAAATGTACCACTATGCAGAAAGGGATAGTTAGCAGTTCTTATTTGTAGTGCTGATAGGTGCAAGATCAGCCAATGCAGTAGGAATAAAATGGGGCTGGGTAAGTGTTGGAGGTTTACTTCTTGGATAGCTGCTTGAATAAATTTGCAAGGTGCATGCAAGTTTTGAAACAATTTGGATGAAAAATGTGTATGTTAATAGAAATCAGCAAGGATACACAAATGGATACACACACTGATGCATGCACATATTCAGTTTTATATATATATATATATATATATATATATATATATATATATATATATAGGAAAAATTATTAAAAACTTGAGAGTTTAAAAATATATTTTTTGACAGTATTTGTTTATTTTATTATTATATTTTATATTTCAGACCGTCCTCGGTCCTTCATCAGAAACAAATGATTTTAAAATTCAAATTAGAAACGTATTTCGCAAGAGCGTCTGTGGAGAGAGTTTGGCTACATACATCAAGTGACGCCGACTGACGCCAATTTGGTCGGGTTTCAATCCTGGGTTAAAAGGCAATCGGAGTTTAACCGTACTGATGAGCTGTGATACAGCGAAACAGATCTGTCTGCGGATAACTATATATATATATATATATATATATATATATATATATACACACACACACACATGAATAAGGAACAAAGAAAATATTTATAACGTTCAAAACATTAATTTACAAACTACAATCTACTACTATACATTTAGTTTCCAACATTGAAAGTAAAATATCTCATGATGGTAATAAACGTTATTTTTTAAAAGAAAATTTAAAAAGAAAATTCACTTCCTTTTATTGGCAAAATTTTTCATACGATGTAAAGAGGATAGGAAAAATGAGAAAACAAAGAGAAATAAAAAAAGAGGGAAAAAGGACACAGAGGAAATGGAAAACTAGAGAGAAAGAAAGAAAAAATAAAACAAGAGGAAAGAGCCAATGAAAGATGGCTCAAGGAGAAACAGACCCCAAATTTAGGTAGGAAGTAAAAAAGTATGAACATATACAGACATAGGTCACATGACATCTGGGCTTAACAAAAAGGAAAAAAGTGAGCAAATGCAAATGTTAAGCCCAGACGTCACATGACCGAAGTCTGTATATTTACTTCCTACCTAAAGTTTGGGGTCTATTTCTCATTGAGCCGTTGCGGAAAATCGCATTCATTTTGATGACACCTACTGTATATCAGTCAGTTAATTCACATACGTGATACTCAGGCAATCAAGTCTTTTTAAACATGACTGATTTTAGGCAGATTTTCCCGCAGATTTGTCATTACTTTATCCTGTTATTTAACCCATAGCTGGAGGAAAAAGGGTATTTGTGTGCAAGTGAATGCAACAAAACAAATTTAACTGGAATTCGAACTTGACTGTCCAATTTCTTGTACTAAGCCGAGTTGAAAGATGTTTTCTTGGCTATTTTAGAATAAACAAAAAAATAAAGGAACATTCTCGTGCGACGTGGTGTAATGTTTTTTAACAAAATTGTCTCACTAAGAGACCTTCAGTACAAGAAGGTACTTCCGCCATGTCTGCGAAAATCAGTTACGTGTTACTGTTAGTGAGTGTAAATTGTTTGTAAAATTAGATTATTTTTTTAGTTTCTATTTTTAAAAAAATTGAGTGGTTTTTATCTCAAATAGATAGCATTTCGAAAGTCGACAAAATTTAAAAACACTATTTTCCCCACTTTCTTTTTTATATTTTATTTTATTTTATTTTTTTATTTAGCGGCAGTAAGTACCTTCTCTAACGATTGCCATTGAACAGAGAGTTTGATCATCACAGGGCGCCCCTATACCTTCGTCCCTGTTCCACACAACGCTACGTTTGGAAAATCTCCTAAACATTGAAAATCAAAACAAGAATAAGATCATGTGGCAGCTTTGGGATTTTTTTTTCCAAGCTAAATTTGACGCTTGATTTTCTAAGCGCCGCTTAAATGCGGCACACGTCCGAAAGTATAGGGTACCCAGTGAGGACCGAACTCACTACTCACTTGTAATAGGTTCTAACAATACAAGCTTGCTTGACAGTGAATAATTAAACGGGAGAACATGTCTCCGGCTTGCTACGTGCAAAAACGCACGTTTGCCAACTGATTGCTGAACTTAAACTATGTCATCATGATGATTGTGTTCGTGTGTCAGAGAAACTTCTAGAAACCTTTCTCTGTTCAGCCAAGATTTTCCGGTACGCACCGACCTCAGCGAGAAATGTTAACGATAGAAACTGGATTGCAGCTGATAACCTAGCAGTAAATTCTAAAAAGATGTAATAATCAAGTTACAACTTTTTTTATTTTATTTTCATTAATTGCCGAAAACACAGCATATAAAACGAGCTCAAAATTAATAAAAACGATGTTTTGTCATCAAAATATTTTTTATGCTATTAAAAAGAAAGATCAAATTTTCTAATTTTTTTAATCTTTTCTAAACACGTTCGAAATTTCAGTTAAAATTTTTTTTGTTGTTTTCAGTCAGCGATTCACGCCATGTGACAAGTAAGGAAAATATGTACAAGTCGTTTTTGGCGTTGAAAGACACATTAATTTGAAAATTCTTGCAAAAATCAACTAATTGTTTGATTGTAATGAAACTTGCTACATTTATTCACAGATTAATTAAATTATTTTTAGAAAATCTTGATACTTTTTTACCCTTCCATTACACTTACAGTTATTAATTGCATCAAAACTCTTAGAAATATAATAATTATCTATAATACTGAGATACCATTTTTTTTTAGATTTTACATAAAAAATGAGTTTCGTATGATAAATGTAAATATTTTTATCATAGCATTATTTAAATCTGGTCTCACAGAAAAAAAATTCTTAACCAAAAATTTCGAACGTATTCAGAAGAATAAAAAAGTTTTAAATGAATTCAAAATACTTTAAGTTAGTCTTTCCTCTTTAACGATAGAAATTTGTTTGGTAAATTTTTGTTTTGACGAGGTAAAGGCCTTCGGGGAACGAAACAAAAATTTACCATGTGGACAATAATAGCAATAGTGTTAAAAAATGATTCGATATACAGGGAATTAGAGAAGAAATATTTTAATACAAATATTTTCAGTTGAATTAAATGAATGCATAATTTAACATTGAGAGAGAAAAAATGATATTTGGACAAGTATGAAGATAATGATTCGGCCGAGAACTTCTCAGCACTAGTATTTGTTTACTTACATATACTACAACACAAATAAAATTCTACTGAGAAAGACACAACAAAGAAACAGTACAAACAAAATAACGAAGTTGTATTTCTGGCCTCATCTCATTCAAAGAGGCCAGTATTATTATCCCTTTTTTGTTAAGTTCTTTTCAAAGGCAAAATTAGCTACAAAAAGTCTACCTTTACGTCACAATGTTTTTCTTTAAACTAGAAAAATAGATCTCCAAAAAAGTGAAGAAAATTAAAGTTTACTTGTCCTTGTTTTGTTTTCCTTTTCCGTTCGTTTGTTTTTTTATTCCATTTCAATCGGAATCAAACGTTCTGATTTCGGGGCGATCGCTTCAGGTGCTGGTGCTTCAATATGAAGAACTCCATCTTTAGCTAACATCGACTTGAGTTTAGCAGGGTCCACACTTTTCGGCAGGCTGTACTGTTTGCTGAATTCCCTAAACACTTTCTTTTCTGGCGTATTTTCTTCGTGTTTAGCGTGAACGTATAAAACGTTATCTTTGGTTTTTACTTCGATTTCGTCCGGTTTGAAATTGCTGACATCAAAACGAAGGGCCAGTTTCTTGTTACCGTCCCTGTCGGTAACGATGGGGTTTTCTACTTGAAGTAAACTGGATTGCATGGTGTCAGTGTCGGTTGGCGCCAGTTGAAATAGATTATTTTGAATATGGCTCAGTTCCGAGTCGAAGGCTTTAAATTCTTCTTCCATGTCACGGAACATGTCGGAAAACAGGCTCCTCTGTCTCTCAAAAAAGCCCCATGGCATCGTAAACATTGGAATCATTAACTCGCGAGACATTTTGGAGAATATTGTTTTGTTTTTCTTCCGCTAAAGCCGAATGGAGTAAAAGTGCTAAGCACACGAGACACTGTTATTGTTTATTATATGAGCGATCGTGCACTACAAAATGCCTAACGAGCTTGACACACGCCTTTAAAAAGGCGGGACTGCTGATAAACCAGGTCACATGTGTCGCTATTATTGTTAGTGTGTGTGTGACTTAAAGAGAAAGCGAGACTTTACCAGAAAAATCTACTTCTTTACAGGCGATTCTGTCTTCAACTGGCGTTTTCCAGCAAGCACTGGCCGCAGCCGGTATTTTCCAAATAGATCAATACGGTTTAAATGAATCGGTAAATTTTCGTTTTAGGTCCCGAAGGCTTTTATCCCTTCAAATTTTTCAAAAATAGCCTTATTTCCGTGCCGATGTACATGCTGAATTCAACAAATCAACCATTAAACATTGAAGAAACTTACCTTTTTTCATATTAACCACCAGAAAAATAATCGAACTTCTTCTCGCTCTTTTTGTCACCCACCACCTCCACTTTTTTTTAAAGTAAGTCACTGCTGAATGACTTTAGGCGTAGGAAGCTAATTTCGGCCTATTTACTTCCTTTTTCTGAAAAATGTTTTTGAAGAAAATACTAACTACGCGATTTATTTTTTTCGGAACTCAATTTCACTAGAAAGTTGCGTGTATTTGCGTTTTGTTTTTTTTTTTCCTTTTTGTTGGTAATTAATTTAAGAAAGTTGCGTGTACTTAATTTGAGAAGAAAGCTAACTTTCATATATATGAATAAGTGATAAGTGTACTGTAGTTTTACTTAAACTTCAAATATATGAAAATACATATAAATTATAAAGAACAAAATAAGTAGTACAGTAAAGCCTTTTTTTTAATACTTAACATTGAAAATAAAACAATAATTAGATCAATTGTAAAGGAAGTTAAAAGATAAAAAAATGGAAAAAATGACATTGACAATTTTTAAAAAATGCAGTTGTTTTAGGGTCCGGGATAAATTTAATATTTTCATATATTTGAAGGTTAAGTAAAACTACAATTAATTATCACTTATGTTCATATATTTGAAAGTTAACTTTCTTCTGAAATTAAGTACAAAAATAAATAAATAAATACATGCAATATATTTTGAAGGTTAATTAAACTACATTTATTTTCATATATTGGAAAGTTAACTTTCTTAAAAAAAAATACTATATTTTCTTATATTTGAAATTAAGTAAAATTAAGTAAAACCACAATTATCACTTATTTTATATTTGAAAATTAACTTAATTAAAAAAAAAAAACGCAAATACACGCAGCTTTCTGGTGAAATTGAGTTCCGAAAAAAAAAATCGCCTAGTATTTCTTTCAAAGACATTTCAATAAAGGAAGTAAATAGGCTGAAATTAGCTTCCTACGCCTAAAAGTCATTCAGCAGTGAATTACTTAAAAAAAGTGGAGGTGGTGGGTGACAAAAAGAGCGAGAAGTTCGATTTTTTTTTCTGGTCGTTAACATAAAAAACAGGTAAGTTTCTTCAATATCTAATTGTTGATTTGAATTCAGCATATACATTTGCACGGAAATAAGGATATTTTGAAAAAATTTGGAGGGATAAAAAGCCTTCGGGACCTAAAACGAAAATTTACCAATTAATCGTATAATAAATCCTATAATAACACTAAAAAATCTATTATTTTTGTTTAGTATATCCACTTTTTTTTTAAATTTTTTTAAATTTTTTTTAGTTTAGTTTAAACAACAATTTAAAATTTATAATACATCGTGTAAACTTAGTTAAGTTTTTTACACGATTACAGGATGTGCGTTTGTGGTGCAATGGATATCGGCTAGTCGAGTTTGAATTCCTTGCATTCACTTACGCGCAAATACCCTTCCCTCAAGCTATGGGTTAAATAACAGGACAGATTGGGTTCTATAGAGTTGGCTGTGAGATAAACTTCTGCCCAGTCAGTTATGTCACTTTCAAGACATGATCGCCCAAGCGGGCATCACGTTTGGCACTTTTAACTGACTGACTAAACTTAAGTAATAAAAAAAAAGTATTAAAAAAAAAAAACTACGAAAATTGTGTTTGTAAGTGACGAGAAAGATTTCATCATATTTTGAAACCTCCATTGAATTTCGAAAACTAAGTTTTAAATTGAATTTTTTTAAATCAAAAATTTTAAAACTTTGAAGCTATCATTTTATTTAACTTTTTAATTCTAAAGCTAAATTATTAAATTTAATTTACTACTTCCAGTAAGCAAAATGCTCTGGTGTTTAAATAGAAATTATTGATTGGAATCCCAACCAACTGTTTTCGAGTTGGTTTTTTTTTTTTTTTTTTTTTTTTTTTTTTTTTTTTTCTATCATTTTTTTGTTCATTTTATTTTTGGCATCTTGACAAATTTGTAGAGAATAGTTAATAATTTTCAACAAAATAATGTTAGTCATTGTTTTTTTTTATACTTTTTTTTTACAACGACTATACTTTTTCACTTAATAGTTTCACTGTCACTGGCAACGGGGAGGGTTAATCTTCCTGAAGTATAAAGCTACTAATTGTTCGGTTAACAACCGTGTAAATTGTACTTGTTTGTAAATAGCAACCGAATGACAACAACCATGAATCACAAATTAACCGGGAGTATTTAAGATTCATTCATATCAACATTTTTTTACCTGTAAAAAATCCCCATTTTTTTCCCAATTAAATAAACTTTTAAAACGTAAAATTTATTTTTAACATCTTTAACCATTTTTTCATATTTTTAATTTTGTTTTCTCACTATTTTAGAAGGAAAAAAAAAACAAAAAAGTGAAACTAAAACACATTCTCG